>JAGDQP010000726.1:0-54699 GCA_022664845.1 Lepisma saccharinum
CTATATCACCCCAAACTTGATCAAGATTTCTACATCGTCGTTGACGGATCAACGGTTGGAACTGCTTCCATCCTCTATCAACGCAATGGGGAAGAAATTCAACTCATTGGTTTTGGTGGCAGAGCGCTTAAACCTTGTGAATCTCGTTACTCCATTACAGAGATCGAGCTGTTGGCGTTGGTACAGGCTATTCGTAAGTGGAGGACTTTGTTATTAGGACACAAAGTGATTGTGTTTACTGACCACCAGGCTTTAACTTATTTTAATAGTATTAAGCACTGGAATAGTCGTCTGCATAGGTGGAGTCTTGAAATCCAGGACATCGATATGGATATCCGCCATGTTCCCGGCGTGGAGAACATCGCTGCAGATACTTTGTCACGGATATATCAGGATGCAGAACAACAAACTTTTCATGTCCAACAAGTCAGTCTCATACCCGGTCAATTAGGTGATATACAGCCTGAAGAGTGGCGGAAACAACAACATGAAGATCCTCTGGTAAAGAAGTATTTAGATCAACTGGAAGGGTTAACACCACTCAGTAAGAACACATTGGAATATTATAAATTAGACAACGGAATTTTGTTGAAGAGAAATTTTCATCTGACGGATCAATGGAGAGTAATGGTTCCAAAATCTCTGGTTCCTATTGTCCTGAGGAGTATGCATGATTTACGAGGCCATTTTAGTTACAACAAGACATACACCTTGATTATCGATAATTTCTTTTGGGAGACGATGCGAAGTGACATATGGAATTACATCAAGGACTGTATTCTGTGTAAGCAAACTAAACCTGATCGTCATCCTCTGGCCAATCCCATGCATTCGGTATCGACTACTGCACCGAGGCAAATCCTTTCTATTGACCTCATTGGAAAATTACCTACCTCGAGAGACCAGAAAAATTATGTTTGTACGTGTCTTGACGTTTTTTCAAGATACCTAGTCGCTTATGCGATAAGAAAACCAACCACCAACGCCGTCCTTAAATGCTTAGATCAGTATTTTGCCCACTTAGGAATGCCTATGGCAATATTATCTGATAATGGACCTTGTTTTGTTTCAAAGAAGTACAACAATTACCTAGAAAGCAGAGGAATAAAAGTGTTGCATGCAACCCCCTATCATCCTAAGTCTAACCCAGTGGAGCGGATTCACCAGGAGATGAGTCGGCTTTGGCGAGTATTCTGCGCTCATTCTCATCGACAGTGGGTAGATCACTTAAATAACATCGTTCATTTACTAAATAATACAATTTCAGACAGCCTAGGGTTGTCTCCTACAAGCATCTTCTTAAACACAGATCCGAATTTACCGTTAAAGAAGCATTTGGGACTGGTAGACCTTATTAACACGAAAGATCATCCATCATGGGCTGATAAATTGGTCATGGTTAGTAATAGGAAACAGGATATCATTGACACACGGAACAATAAGAGGAACAAGCAACTAAGTCCTCGCAGAAACCTCTCTGTTGGCGACCTTGTCTTTATCCGAAACCATCCCCGAAGTGAAGGAGACAGTGGAGTGATAAAGAAGATGTTCCATCTATTTCTTGGACCGTATCTGTGCGTCGAGAAGCCCAGTGACAAGGTAGTTGTGTTAATGGATCCCATGGAGGGTACCATAATTGGAAAACAGTCGACGGAGCATTGTAAACTATGGACTCCATCGCCGACTTTGAAGAAGGAGTGGACCTTTCTTATGAAAAAGTCTGTTACTGATAAATGCATTCATTTGGTAAAAAGTGTATCATAAGTGGTAAGTCATTTTTTCAAGTGTATTTTATATTAATGTATGTAATTGTGTGAAATAGATAAACATTTTCATTAACGATGATTTCTTATAATTGATGTCAAAAGCATTTTGATCGTTTCGTTATTAGTAGAGTGCATTATTGTGTATGTTACTCTTGTTTGGACACATTCAAACGCACTCAATTTTTGTAAAATTATCACGTGCATACAAAAGTACACACACACACAAAAGAATAATTGCGTGTGTGCCCTGTAAGCAGGTCAAATATTAAATATATTCATTGCTTTGTAGTAACATATCAACTTATTGGCGTTTTTGTGTATGTTTTACCTTTTGTACCGACGGCATACCAAAATACCGGATAAAGTTCGATTTCTGAAAATAGTAATAAAGTACTCTAAATGGTGTGAAAAGTGTTAGTATTTATTGGAATACTGAAGAAAACATTTCTACTAAGGTATTTCGTGAAGTTTCACCAAAAGTGACATTTTTAAATATTTTGGTCGGAGTCAGTAGAAGTGGTGTGGATTTTTGAGTCGGGGCTCCAAATACTAAAAACGTGGTTTTCCGCCTAAATACAGTGTTTTCCACCCATTTTCAAGCGTTTCAACATTCGTCACGCACTTTGCGACCGTTTCCCGCCATTTGCACACATTCATCTATTTGTTGATTTTTGTGCGTTTTTACAGTATTTCGGGGCTCAGAGGACCTATTATCGGTATTACCGTTCCACCAACCTTTGTCTCCGGAATTCACTGGCTTACTGGTTTGGAAGTATTATACAGGACCCCAAGGGTGAGCAGTAGGGTTGCCTTTATCCTCGCTCGTTATCACGGAAGCTATATCATCCCGCGGCGCTCTTTTCAAGAGAAGTGGGACGTACACGTTTAATTACTGCCCGGTAAATTATTGTACGGATTGGTACTCCGGGAGGAAGGAATTCTTCACTTACCAAGAACCGTCATACATTGTCCTCATATCTGCTGGTATAAAGGCAAAAAGGACCCAGATTCGGGAAAATCCCTGGAGAAAAAATGTGAGGTTAGGTGGGTAATGTCACTTTGTCAGTTCCGTTATCTCTGGTCCTACTGGCTTCATTTTATTCACAGTGGTTTGTCTGATGGTGAACAAAGTGTCCATCGTGCCTTTATTCGCTTTTGACATGACATTCCGTTTTAATGACCAGTGCCACTGGATGAATTCTGCCCCTGGCGGCAACATAATGGTAACCCACAGGAATGTAGTTTTGAGAAAAACGCATTTTAATATTTTGGATTTAACCACAAATCGAGAAAAATGAAATACATCCAAATTTTCTTTTGAATATGACAGCTCATGCTTCTAGAAATATTTTGTATATAAAAAGTTTACAATAGGACGAAGCACTTGTTAAAAAAAATATATGTTTCTATTAGGACATTTACCTAAAATGGTATGTGGATTACCATTATGTTCCACCGAAGTGATGGTTACCAAATTCTTGCCCCTAAGAGTTGCTATATTTGTTTGGTAAAAATAGAAGGGCTTCATGTGAGAAACTTTTATTTTCTTATAACAAAAGTAATATGAAAAGAAACTATGACACAACATCAATAGTATGAATATCCACAGTTTTATTAGGCTTCAACTATTGACTGCATTACATAACATCTACTGTATTTGCTACTTTTCAAAATAAAAAAAAGCAATGATTTTCAACCAATCGCCAGTTGTGTAGATGAACTGGTGCTTAGCTTGCTGCCTTTCAATCAGAGCTTGATCCGAGTCGCATGGTAATCGAGTATGCCCAGAAGGTGGCATAATATGAACTACACTCTCATAAAGCCCGCATTGAACGAATGCGATTAGAAGGTATATGATGGTGTGATTCTTATTCTGACCTGAACAGTTGTCAGTGTACAAAACAAGTTTTTTTGCTCGCTTTTGGCGAGAGATCACAAATTGCTAAAGGCATGATCCAATTTCATCTGCTCCTCTCTTAGCAAAATGTTCCGGCCACACATACATGTATCCAGAACCTGAAGCACAGTCATGAATGGTGAAATTGTATGTCCACAACTTCCGCTTGTAGAACGCCACATTGGTAGAGAGTTTGGGGGTTGGGAGAGCCTGCTGTAAATCAAAACCTATAACTTCCAGATCACTTGGATTTGCTATGGCCTCTGCTTTCCGATCTTTCATTGATGTAGCAACACTGTCCGCTTTTGACAAATGCAATCTGTAGTTTGTTTCCAATGCTTTCTTTTCTTCGTCCGTTGCTGCTGAAGCAATCTTGATCATCATACTATCGCAGAAGTTACATGTGTCCAAAGAAGGTTCCTTGAATCCAATATTGTAGTGATAACCAAAAACTCGCCGGTATTTGTCCTCAGAAACAGGAACCAGAGAGCGTTCCTCACACAACTGAACATACATTTCATACATCTTAGCAATACAAAGATCAGAACCAAGATATACCCTTTTCTTATCACCTGTTCGCCTGGAGTAATGCGACTGCACAGCTGGAAATGACTCAATATGTTCTTTTACAACTTGGATGTCTTCTTCTGGGATTTTATTGGCCCTGTTAGCATGTCTTCCTCTTCTATCTTGTGGAGGTGTTGTGGTGCTGCCACTTTTCATCTTCTTTTGCAGATTTTCAACCCTTCCTCGATGATTTTGTAGGCCTAAAATACTCAAAAAAGCTGACTTACATAGAACTGTACTGGAGCCATCACTTCCTCTCAGCGAGTATTGAATCGTGCTTCCACGTTTCCTCTTGGCACTTCCTTTATCAACATAATGTCTTTTTACAGGTAAAATATTCATACACGATGACACGTAAGAGTTTTGTAAGTCAAAGTTCCCCAACTTCCAAAAGTCGTGAAACAATTTTTTCCTTTGCCCAATGTCGAACTTCTCAAAACACTTCGCTGAGCACAAACACGGAACACCTGGCTTTGCTTCAGGAACATGTTTATTCTTTTTGTTGCTGTAAGCCTGTCCATGATTTCGCAGATCCTTCCGTTTGTTACGTTTCCACATATCCACTTTTCGCTTTCGACGGCGCTTCTTAGGAGAAATGCCAATGGACGTTTCTGGAGCAACCTAAAACAACAAAATGAAAATCCATTTTTATTCGGGGCAACAGAATGGTAAGCTACACAAATTCTAAAGTTCGGGGCAAGACAATGGTACACCACACAACCAATGTAACATACAAGAAACAGAACTCGCTTATCTTACCTCATTTTCAGTTTCCGTGGATTCCCCGCTGCTAGTAGGAATATATTCGGATGGAGAGTCCGACAGGTCGTCTTCAGAAACATCAATATTGTCCAGCAAATCCAGACGGCGATTAACACTCCTCCTTGCACTGGCAGCCATATTGACTAGTTGGTTACCATACTGTTGCACCGAAAATGTTGAAATGGTATAACTTAGTACATCATGTAAAACATAGATGGCATGAGAGTTTCGATTCCAAACTCACTAAACTGACAGACCAGTTCCTACTGCCTTCAAAAATGGCATCATGTCCAAATATTTAAAACTGTGGGTTACCATTATGTTGCCCCCAGGAGCAGAATTTTGAAAGTATAGAGGAAACTCATACTACGCCTATCAGGAGACATTTGCCTCATCTCCATTAATGTGTTTCTACGTCCCCCTAATTTATTGAAATATATTCTATATTCATACTATAATCAGTGCTTAAATAATCAGAGAAACATGAGGCCTAAACCCCCAAATATCCTTGTACTAATTATCCGAGTACATACATAAGTGGTCTTTTCAATCCTGTCTCATTCTTACCAAAGATTTGGTCTTGTGCAGATCAGAAAATTCACAAAAGGCTTTCGAGTTCTTATTAATATAAATTACTCTCATCTCCTAATAAGTTTGTTAGGTCACTATATTTTATTCTAAAAGTTGTACTTTATCTTTAAAAAAAAAAGACGTACCCACTTTTTTGTAACAAGATACACACTTTATGTTCTTTCCCTCTACAAACAGACAACACGTTTCTTCTACACTTTAAGGTTTATTGGAAACACCTATAATACTAGAAATGCACCTGCAATTGTGTCAGCGACCTAAGAAAAAATAATTATGGTGTTTATTACACGATTTTGTCCATATATTTGCTTATTACCTTTTCATCTTATCTAGACGAGTTTTTTTTCTTTCAATATATTCATCTAGAATTGGTTGAGTTTTCTTGTAACCCCAGACACACCATACATAAAATAAACAACCATTGGGATATATTTTTCCGGCATAGTGATGTCTTCGTTATATTTTGGTTGTGTTTCAACAATATGTTTGGCATCGTTTTCAACTCGAAGTAAGATTTGAAAATTCTTTGTTTTATTAATTTAGGTCCAGGAATAGTAGTAATTTTTGTTTCAAATAACTCCAAGAGAATAAAGTGCACTTGGAATGTAAGTTAATCAACTATATTTGTGTTTTTCTTTCATTTAAGCTTAAAGTTAGATAAGTAATGGAAATATGATGAGTAAATCTACGTAAACTATGTGGAAGAGGAATTTTTTATTTGCTGCTCCCGATGTGCATTATTGAAATAAATAGGAAAAATGGATGTTACAAAATTTGAAACGACCGTTGCCTCACGAACATTTAAGGATATGGAAAATGGAAAAGTTGAACACTCGAATATTCCTATTGGGGTAAAGATATAAATATATTTTAGGTAGGTTTTATTGAAGGATATTCAGTTCTTTATTAAAACGAGTTACTAGAAGATCCGCATTTTCTGGAACATTCTTGTAATTAATTGCCCAGGGCTATGTATTCGTAATTATTAACAGCCTATGAAAACATTATGTCAAAACTATTAGAAAACCCTGTATTTCATAAGGTAATAGTTTTTTGATAGGGGATCTATTTTTGAGAACTTGAAACATTTTTGTTTTCTATTTGATCACATGTAATCTACATGCTAAATTATAAATAGCAAGTTCTAAATTAAAGGAAGAAAATAGTACTGCAATTACAATTTCTCTAAATTGAAATGAATGAAAAAGGAGATGCTGTGTTTATAGATTACCTATGTAGATAAGCGTTTTTAAGAGAAAAGTTTTAAAATAATGTTTGATTGAGAAGAATATTGTGTAAAATAACACTGCAAAATATAAGTATTGCATATATTTGAAATGTATAAATAACTAAAAATTGAAACAGAAAACCATTCCACACGTGTGTAAAGCCTCAACAAACTTCCACGTGTATATTGGAGGGCTAAAGGGAAGTGAACTTGTAAGAATTGAAATGATATGATTTAATTTAATAAACGCGACAGTCCTCTGTTTTAGCTTGTTACAAATAGTTTGAATAATTCCGCAATTGCCATCAATATCGGTTTCTCTCGGCGTGTTTAGAATGTTGTCCTAAACGTTAAAACTTTCTTATAAACGTTTCTCAGCTCGTTCACGTAGCACTTCTGAAACAAATTTCGGTTCCGCGCATTTTGTTCCATAGCAGAGAAAAGCAAACATATCAATGAATTCTCTATCTGGAAATGATAAAATGATTGCGAAATGAAACTGTATTTCACGCTTTATTAATTACAATTTGAGTTTCTTGTGCCTTATCTAAATATTCTACGGAAATATAATTTGTCACTTGTCAAATAGCTGAGATATTTGGCAAAGATTCATTGTCTTTCAAAATCTGGTTGCGTCCCCATTTACACTATATCAGCTACCTTCTCTGGCGTCCTGTAATCCAAAATGTTTATTATTTAAGGGAAATAAGTAAGAGTTAAAAGTGATGATTTGTTTATTTTAATATATATGCAGTTGAAGTAATGTTTAAAGCGTATATTGCCGTACCCCAAATCTTTTGTTCACCACTGTGCATTAGGGTGGAGTGAAAAAGTGAAAATTTTCAAAAGTTGTCCAATGAAATCGCACTAAGTATCAAGAGTTGTATATTGGTGAGAACGGCACTGCTTACTTTTTTTCACAATTATCGTCCTTCACTTTCATTCCTCGCAAGTTTTGAAAATTGTAAAAAGATAATTAAAACTCGAAATTGCGTTAAGTGACGGAGAGGGTAAACGTTCTTATAATAGTCCAACGCAATCGGTTTGTGTCAAAACATGTGTATTGAGTAATACATCACTGGTGATTATTTTAAAATAATCATCTTCAACTTTATTTCCAGCAAGAGCTTTAAAAATTGTATTTGTTTTGGTAAGACCAGAAAATTGCGTTAAGCGTCACTGAGTATTTTTAGCAGGTTTTCGTGTGAAATTGCGCTAAATGTCAAACGTTGTATTGGTCTAGTTGCAAACCAGTGTTTTATACTTTTCGTACTTCACCATAATTTTCCGAAAGAGCTTTCAAAGTTGAATAGTGCAATTTACCAGGTATATTAGAAAATCGCATTAGGAGATATTTGTCAATGTTTTTTTCCTAAAGTAATTATAATTTACAAAGTTATATAAAAATGCTGCTCTACGCTGGTTTCAAGGACCACACAGAACTCATGGCTGGATATCGAATTGAGCTCTCGTGATTACCGCAAGCGCCAAGCTTTTCGGCACTGTGTTCTTAAATTGTAAATTTGCAAATTGGTCATAAATTGACCTATCCAATATTCTTGTTCTGATGACTATTTCTCGAGCTGAAGTGCCACACACTTCCGAGAAGCCTCAGTAACGACTTTAACATACCTGTTCGGTAGCTGGATATGGTATGGAAAATTGGAAATGAATGGAAGAAGAGGCTAATCTTCGTTTATACATTTCCGTAAGTCTTCCTCCGAAGGCGAACGAAGTGCCTTGTTAATTTTGCTTTCCTACCATTTGATAAGGTCATTGTAATAATAATCGTTGAAAATATTTCTGAAGCATAGAACTTCGTACCAGTGATGAATTGTCCTTCTTGATGCTTTCGTTTATAGACGAGCATATAAGTTCTTCGATTGTGCAAGGAAAGCATTGCGCTGAATTGGTGTATAAATAATGTGCTTCAGTTCGTTGTTCAGGTATCTTGAGAAGGATATAGTATGATATAGGTTTATAGGAGCATGCCTAATGGTTGCAATGAGTATATATGTATTACATGCCTTATAAGGTTCGCGAACGCGGAGAAACAAATATAGCTGCAATGTAGTTCAAAGATCATTCCGAATATATGCATAAAACACCGAAAAAACCTTCTTCATATAATAGTTCAAGAGTAGCAGCACTTAAAAATCGAAAAAAAAAAATGTCGAAGAAGCCAAGTGAGGCGCAGTCCAGAACCACTCTTGTATTTTGAAAACGGTTTCACGGAGGTTGATGAAACTCGGGATAGATATTAACAGGACGGGACCACACCAGATGATGCTAGTAGGCATCATGGCAGCCATCTTGAAATCCGGCATCTTGGATGAGTTCCGAAATTTTGAATATGAAGAGGGTCAAGTGACATATGCATTAAGGACAGAATTTTACCACCAACACTCCTGTGCCGTTATTTTGTTCCATAAAGTAAGTCATCTTTTGAGTTATTGTCACTGAATGTTCCCATATAGCGTCTAAAATGTGTTGAATATGCTCCCTGTTTTGTATTACACATAATGCAAGGCATTTCTTCCAGACTTCATGTACCGGAATAATATGTCAGGCGACACAGATGCGTGTGCATCCATAATTCACTGCTGAACTTGTCGAAGAGCCGTGATTCTCTCTTACCATGGACAAGAGATGGATCCCCAAATAAGTCATTTTATTGTTTCTGCGCGTTCGTGAACTTACGTGCAGAAAGAAATAGTATAAAAGTAGTGGGTGCGAAAGGCAAGGGCACGAGAAGTACATGCAGAAAATACAAAAAAAATATATCTCTCTCAGTGCTAGTACCAAAGTAGATCCACGTAAATATCGACGCGACAAAGTACAACATATGATAATGACATTGGGCAGTCGACGAAAGCAAGACGCTGTCACATAAAGGCATGTTCTCATTAACGTGATGGCAACTTTCTCTTGCAACGCTCGAACTGTTCAAAGTTGAAACAGAAGTTGGAAAGTAAAGTCAATTCTGGGGTTCGGGCTTGGCAGTGACCCCGCTAGACCTCCCCCCTGTGGGGGTGTTTCCCACTCAAAATCTCGACTACAGCTTCCCCCCAACTTTAAAATTTTTGGTGTGAAAAATCGATAGATACCGTACAATACTTCTTTCATTCTCTCAGTTTTAACTTTACACTTCCCAAACTGAAAATCCTGTAGGAAACCCTGCGGCTTGGAATAGTAGTTAGAGCATTCTCCTTCGGACCGCGCCTTTGCCGGTTCAAAGCCAGTTAGGCCTATTGAGCGCAGTGGTTTGGAGCCTACCAAAAACAGTAAGTCCTGTCTTTAAAGATTCCTAAGACCGTTGATGCCGTTTATAACAATTTCCATACAAAGTAAGTTCATCAAACAGGCAAAAGATAATGTATGCTAAAGAAGCCATCCTATGTGAGTAATCAGATGTATAGAGTAATGTTTCACTATCATGTTAATAAAGGTTCGACGTTGTAATGAAATGGATTGGAGGAAATTCACCATATAATTGAACAGGATCCACGCACTTTACCGGATTTGAAAATAAAAGGTACCCTGTAAAAAGAATGCCGATGATATATTGTAAAGCAAGCTCCTCGGCATTGATGGAACATAACAAGTTGTGTTTGGAGGAAATTATTCGTTTGAAATTCGAAGAGCAGTAGTGGTGAAAAACACAATGATGTCCTCTACCAATGAAAAGAGCCACACATTTCACACGGCAGTGCCACGGGGAAACCTGGTGGAGGATTTGCTACTGATACAACGCTAGATGGTACTGGCACAAGGGTCTTAAGCAAAACTCGTCAGACCTGTGATAACAAGCATGAACAGAGAAAAAGTCAAGCGATAACCAGAAGGCCAGTACGTTTTGTTGTGTTTCTAGTGAAATAAGTAAAATTAATCGACATAACGTTTATCGACTCTTCCAGTCGCACATCTATTTAGGCGACATGAGATACAGTAAAGGAACCGAAAGGGAAGAATAGATAGCGGCCCAACTTGTGAAGTTGTTCCATGAACTATGTTCGAATGGTTGTGCGATTACTTCCTACGTCAGTCTTGAGTACGACGATAACCTGGATATAGATAATATGTATGACGAAATAACTAATTGGGTAGAGCATTGTGTTGGCAGTGTTAGTGCACAAATGGTGACAGTGAGTGGTGATGCAGTGCAACGACATACAATTTCATTGGAAAAATGGAAGAAGTGGTGAATTATTGGCGTGATGTGACAACGAAGTCTCATGGTACTATCAAGAAAATGAGAAACAGATTCGGTGCCATAATGTTGAACGAAAGTATGTTAAACAAATCATAGCCAAGGGGAGAAATATACGCCAAAAGTTAGAGAAAGTCTCTCAATTTGTAATTGCAAGCTTCAAAGAAGCTCGTACCAAAGGATTGTTCATTATAGAATATCAGGATTTGGGCATTGAAAATGGCAAAGAAGCTACCTTCAATGCTGGAAAAACGTGGATGCACACTTTCAAACAGAAATATCGGATCACGGAAAATCACAAACGTGGCAACACGAACTGTGATTGACAATCAAGAATGTGTTGAGAACGACGCAATGGTTTTCGTCCATGCAGTCACTGAACTCACTAGGAACGATCCTAGTATTCAACCCGTAAATATTGATCAGAGTGGGATCGAACTCGAACTACATTCCGGTCGAACACTTGACTTTTAGGGTGTTCATAAAGTTCAAGCATTCGCACAATCGGTCATTTCCACGACGCACTCCTTCACAATAATTGTTTCTGCTGACGGTGACTTGTTCCCAAAAATGTTAGTATGTCTGAAAGAAACAAGTATGAGTGAAACGGTAGAGCAAAATATGTTCAAACCCGACAATTTGATAATTACGTGGACGAAAGCTGGAAAACTTGACAAGCAGAAAGTCGAACTATTTTACGCTGTTCTCCTCCCGTTCTTTCGCGAAAACGTTATTTTGCTGCAAGATTCGTGGACTGCACAAACAAGTGGTGTACCAATCAACCAACTCATAGAAGAATCTTTCCCGAGCAAGAAGGTTCAGCTTAAGACTTTCCCACCAAAGACTACTGGTTTAATCGAACTACTCGATTTGCTCTTCTTTCGACTATATAAGGCGTTCCTCCGCCGTATTAATGATATTGTTCTTGAAATGATTAACTTTAGACTTTTAAATCGAAATTATTTGCTGAAACTACAATCTTTCATTTTCAATCAGTTCCGAGCAGATCCTTTTAAAAAGATCATAAATCATTCATTTTATATGGCAGCATATTTGTCCTCAAAACCACGAGGCTACGTGGATCCTGTTCAATTCGGTTTCGAATTTGTTCCAATGGAATGTTCGGAACAGGAGTGTACTACTTTTTTTTTAAAGAAAAAAGCGCTCCACCTTAAAAAAAGCGAGAAATCGCTCTTTCAAGTTTGAAGGATAAATTACATCCACGAAGATCGGACTCAACTAGAAAGATCACATTTTGTATGCAAAGCCAGAGCGTCTCATTGAAAAACACTCTTCTTGATTGCAAAATTCGCTCTTCAATGGTGGTCCTTCTTTCCACTCTATTAATATGAAATATTTGCTCTTCTGAATTTAGTGCGTAGAGTGTGACAGTCATTATACTACTGCTAATAGGTAACAGGTACTCGTGCTGATGCCCTCTATATACACGAAGGCGTAAGTTACGCTAGGTTTTAGTATATGAGTAAAAATAAAGTGTGTATTAGTTCTAGCATACACGTGTATGTAGATTAGTATATGTAGGTTGGTTGTAACTAGCGTATCTCAGGGTTTTCCAAGCTCGTGCCGCTAGTAGGAGTCGATCAGGAGTATTTAAAAGAGAAATCTTGACACCATGACCTATTTCTCAACTTTTCTTAACCTACGTGTTGAATTTCTTAACTGCTTCATGACTTTCTTGATTTTCTTAAATAACAGACATCCTGTATGCAAGTTTTATTTTCAGAAGCACTCACCGCTCTGAGACCAGAGAACACACGTTGAAAGGACTTCCGGTACTCTATTGCGCAGGCGCAGAGCGTGAACTATAAGTATCACAGACAAGCGTTTCTTCCGCAACTCCCAGCTTAGTCAAGTGATTAATGTATCTGGAAGCTGATCGAACACTGGTGCAGTTACTTTTACATTAAAAGACAAATTGACTTTTTTGTTATTTTATGTATATATGCATTAGTAAAATTTAATAAAAGTAGTGATATAATACATAAAATAGAGGCTACTTAATGAAAACTAAAATCTATATAAATAAACCAGTGCAAGGGCGGCACGGTGTGCCCGAAGGAAGTTGGATGACGTTAGCCGCGGGGTCCGCAACCCCCATTTAACGGTGGACATTTGCAAAATTGTTGTTTCTTGAAAGTGCTGTTTATGCAAAAGTGCTGTGCTTGCTGGAAGTGTTTCCATATGGTCTCACCTGAGAGAAGAGCCAAGTTGAATGATTCTGAAAAAAATATTGCATCCTGTGTATAAATGGTAAAAGACGAAGAAAAATATAAGTGTTAGGAAAAGCAGGAATGTAATACGTAAAGTTCTCGCATACAAAGAAAGGTAGTAAAATTTCACAGAAGGTGGTCTCATAATAGAATAGAAAAGTAGAGAGGATACTAAGGAGGGATATGTTCAACGGAAGACATGTCATGAAAGCATGGAAAGTAACCAAAGGGTACGAAGATAATATAAAACATGAATGAAGTAGGGAGTGTTGAAAATAAGTAGGAGTCGGCAAGAGGCTTTCAAAAGCTATAAGAGGGAAGATTTAACGAGAAGGGGTGGCTATAAATTTTGTTCAGAGAAAATCCATCAAAATTCTAAATACTACTATTGATAATAATATCGGACGGCATTAATAAAGGAATTTTATAAATTTACATGTGCTATAGTAGTACCTCGGTAGTAGTTCCATGTTATAGAAAATGAGATAAATATGGTGGTAAGACTTATCGCGGAATGTACTCCCAACACGTTACTAAGTGTAGATAATATTCAGCTAATACGCCTAAGTGCATACGTTGACGAAATAATTGGAAATCACAAATGTGGATTTAGAAGAAATATATGTACGTTAGACCAAATTTTCGCCTTGTTTCAGAATTTAGATAATAACTAGGAATAGATTTGAACTGTATGCAGTTGTTCTTTATTTTTAATAAAGCGTTTGATTGTATCAAAATGTTAATATATATATTTATATATATATATATATATATATATATATATATCGAAAAAAACTGCTGCAACTAATGAGGATGTGTCGATGTGTCTCAATGATCCCATAAGAAGATTATGTAAAATATAAGATTTCGGATAATTCCCAGCTCATTGAAACAAGGCGATATCTCGTCACTCTTAATCTGTAACTTTGCATTAGAATATGCAATTCAAATTATAGAGGACAAAAAGTTATTAACATTGAATGACTTTGTCTAATTTTCTTTCTTGTCGTGTTACTAGTTTCCCATCAGGTACCTCCGAAATATTTCGGAGCGGACCAAAACCAGTACTGCTGCCTTGTAGTCAGTAGACGGTCTACAAAGGTTAGTGGAAGATAACCCGGAACACAAATATCATTGTGAAAGGAAGCAGCACCACCACTACCACTCTGAGGCTGAAGATCAATGGCATCGGCAATCTTAGAGATGGACATCTTGAATGCCTGCCTTTACTGCGAGGTCATAGAACTGACAGCTCTACACCGCCAAATCATATCACAAAATAATAACAGATGGTTCATGGATTCTAATGGGGTAAAATATTTCGGAGGTAAACTAGTCCCTCATTTGGATCTGCGGGCGGGGACTGCTTCAGAGTCTCTAAGAAAACGAATAAAAACGATCTTAGAATAGAAAGGTGGAACCTACGATCGTTATATAGAACGGGAGCTGTTTAATGGCGCTACGCGAGACTGAGAAGCACGAGCTGGACACATTACTAATACAAGAAGTTATGTGGAAGAGTAAAGATAGCATCCAGCAGGGCAAACACACTTTCTTCTATGGGGGAACATAGACTCACGATTTCGGAAAGTTATTTATCATTAAGAACAGTATTCTTGCAGCTGTTCAGAATAAAGTGTTCGTCAGCAAAAGGCTATCGTACAGTACAATACGCACCCGATGGTGCAAAACGGCTTTTAAGAATGCCTGTGCTCCGACTCAGCAGCCTAAAGACAAAGATACATTTTACGAGGAGATGGAAAGATTGTTTGACAGATTACCGAAATATAATATGAAAGTTGTGTTGGGCGATTTCAACGCTAAGGTAGGGAGGTTGCAAAATATACACGTAAAATAGGCAAGTACAGCCTTCACGAAATCAACAACAACAATGGAGAAAGACTAACTTTCGCGATATCGAAAAACCTACTAGTAAAGAGCACATATTTCCAGCACAAAGACATCACAAATTCACATGGGTATCTCCGGATGGCAAAACGCTCAACCATATCGATCACGCATTAGTGGATAATGGAAAACACACCAATATATTGGATGTTAGGTCTCACAGAAGAACGGAAGGTGACACCTCATCAATTAGTGATGACAAAAGTGAGGGAAAAGTTATGTGAACAAAGAAGGCAGAAGATCAAAACAACTTAAATTCGAAGTTAAACGATTATATAATATGAGCGTAAAAGCAGACTACCAACTTAGCTGACTCGAGTACTAATAAAGATTAAATTAATAGGGAAATTGATGTAAGATGTGGGAGGCAATTCATGACACAGTGAAGGTTGCAGCATTCAAACAGGTTCGTGAGAAGAAACACCAGAAAAACAAGCCTTGTTTTGATGAAAAATGTCTTAAACTTCATGGTGGATGAAAACAAGCAAGGCAGCGATGGTAAAGTAATAAAAGCGAAGCAAATACCAACCACTGCATTAAGGCTAAACGCAATGGTATCAGAAACAAAAAGCGAGAATATATGATGGAGAAGATTCAGGAGTTAGATGAAAACGGGAAGACAAATAACATACGAGATCTATACAGAGGGTCAAAATCGTTGAGAAAAGGTTTCCAGACTCATAGATTTTCATGCGGATCCGACTAAAATTATCTATATGTTGAATAGTTATTTCGACAAGTTGCTTAATGTACACAACGGAGAACAAACAGAGGATATTGAAATCTATACCGCCGAACCGTAGATATTCGAAGAACCTAGTGATCGAGGCCGAGATGTTGATAAAGACATTTAAAAATTTCGAATCACCACGAATAGACAATATTCCAGCCGAATGAATTAAAGAGAGAGCAACGGCAGTAATCAAGGAACTGGATAAGTTCATAAATGCCATATGGAGAAAGGATGTGCTTCCAAAGGAATTAAAAACCTCAATAATAATCCCGGTTTATATAAAAAAAGCTATATATCGGACTGGAATAATTACCGCGGAATATCGCTACTCCCAACATGTTACAAAGTATTGAGTAATACGAGTATTCTGCTAACTCGGTTAAGTGTATACGTAGATGAAATAATTGGAGATCATGAATGCGGAGTTAGAAGAAATAGATCCACGTTGTACCAGATTTCCGCCTTGAGACAAATCTCAGATAATAAATGGGAATAGAATGGGACTCTCCACCAGCTATACATTGATTTTAAGAAGAATTATGATTCTATTAAAAGGAAAAAGCTATACATTGTCAGGGTACAATTCGGAATAATAATAATAATAAAAACTTGTTCAAGTTATAAGGACTCAGTGACCTCATACGCAGTATACGGATAGAAAGGGTGCCCATCAGGGAGGCAAGGTGGCGTTTGCCCTCCCTAGCCAGAGACAAATTTTACTTTGCAAGACAGAAAACAAACGTTTTTTTTTATATTCTTCCTATATTTTACTTTGTAGTTATTTTTATTTTTATTGTATTTATTTGTTGTCGACACAGCAGACTTTATAACCCAATTAGAGTGTCGGTATTGACAATGCTCATTTACAGACATTTTTATTACAATGTTCCTATACGTTTTGGAAGACATATTAGATATATCCAATTCGATGCAAGTTCTAAACATTTCAATGTAGGCAGCACATAATCTCCAGATCTGTGACTTCGTTATTATATTGTTCTTCCCTTTTTGCAGTGGAAGAGAGCAGGGTTGTCTACGCAAACCTTTAATTACGTGACACGAAACTAACAATGATACTAAGTCTGTGCAGTCTAAGCCATGTTGAATTATTTTCAGAAATGCTAAGCCTTTAGTCTAAACAACATAGGTATGGTACATTTTCTCTAATGTAAAAATGTTAAACTCTCTTCCTATCTTTAATACATATCTTAAAATTTTAAAATCTTCATTTGTAATATTTTTTATGTGCCTATTAAACATTAATTTCATATCAAACACGACACCAAGATCTTTAACTACGTCGTGCCTACTTAATGCGTTCTTATGAACTCGTCCACCAAATCGGTAAATTAATTTATTTCTACAAAATGCCAAAACTTCGAATTGACTGTAAGTTGATTTATAACACACCCGTTAGTAAAGTTCTCTAAACTAAGTTATAGTTTTATGGCATCATCCAAGGAATTAGTTTTAGCATATATTTTGAAGTAATCCGCAAATAAAGCTTTATCCGGTATGATTTCCGGTAGGTCAAAATGAACAAGAGGAATAACAACAGTCCAAGATTCGAGCCTGTCGGGACTCCTGACATTGCTGTACATTCACCAAATTTGTATTCCGACTGTCGGCGATTAGTTGCATAAGAACACATGAACCTAATCAAGGATAGAGAGAAGTGCTAGTGATTTAATTTACCTAATAATACATTGTGATTAACCCTGTAAAACGCGTTTTCAAAATCGATATATAAATATCACATCGACTTGCTTTCCTTCGTCCAACGAATTAAAAATGAAATCTGCAGCAATCGCAAGGTTCTTTACCGTAGAGTTTTGTGAAACAAAACCTTGTTGTTTGGTTGAGATAACTGATTTCATATGATTATTAATTCTTTAATATACAATCTGTTCATTGACTTTTGCAAAAACTGGTAAGATTGCTATAGGTCTGTGGTTGGTAATTTCTCGTCTGTCGTTTGTTTTAGGTCTGTCGTCTGTCGGTTGTTTAAGACAATCTACAACAGATTTCCATTTTTTTAGAGAAAGTGCATATTTCTAGTACCTAGTTGAACGCAATCAATAGGCAAAGGCGCCAATCTCTGCGTAACTTTGGTGGTGGTGGTGGGCTTTCAGATATGTATTTTGTTTCCAGATAAGGGTCTAAAAAGGCACATATGATGATCTTAATAAAAATTCAATTCAGATTTTGCTAAATATTGTATATTCAAAAAAGTTCTTATAATAGTATACATATGGTAATTACGAAGGCTTCCCCAGACCCAGCTATTACAGAATGTTTATATAGCGTTAAAAGATCAATAAAGCATATTATGTTCTAACTAACGAGAACAAATTTTCTGCTGTTACTAGAAAATAAACTTAGGAAATAACATATACTAATTTTAGTCTATCTAGAGGAGTTACTCAGCTTTTCCAAATTTGGTTTTCCTTCTGTCGGGCTCACACTTGCGCCGCAATAGTGCTACTGCTTTATTGGAGAAATATTTTTTTCTTTTAATTCCTGGTTCTCGATCTCGACAGGCATGGTTCAAGAAGCTTCTCTCAGTGAGAAAAAATATTTGGACACGACAGGCATGGTTCAAGAAGTTTCTCTCAATGAGAAAAAAATGGACAAGTTCAACAAAGAGGAAAAACAGACTGTATCACACACAAAATGTGACCTATTTCGAAATCTCTTGTCCTGTTATGATAGTTTGGATGTCTTAGATGGAATAGTATAGAAGTAACTAGTACTCAATACACCTGCAAGGCAACAGACAACAAATGAGTGACAAGTGCGAAAATTCATTGCAAAAGAAATATTTGGTAAACCCTATAGTACTCTCGAAAGAAATGTTATAACTATGCACAAGAACACTCCGCGTGTTGTATTGAAGTAATCCACAATGTGTCAGCACTATGGGGAGCAAAGTAAGTTGAACATTATTGGAATGATTGCAATGTTATTTACGCTCTAAACGAGCTGGTAAGCTTTTAAGAACGGGACCAACGGTTTAACGTGGGCTCCGAACCACTTATGTCACCACCGGGAATCGAACCCGGGATCCCTTGATTACAAGGGAGCGAGCGTTATCACTCAGCCACCGGGAAACTTGAACAACATTAGAACTACTCACTTTAATTTCGAATTCACGTGCGGAAGGTTAAAAGTACTGAGATATAGCCACGTTTGTTGGAAAACCATGCTCTACTATCGGATACATCATAAAGAAACATGAAACAGAGTAATTATTGCAGATCCGTTCTGGTGAACTAATTAAACTAATGTCCTGGTGTAAAACCTATATTCTTCATTCTGTGAACAAAACTCAGAAAATTAGTGCTAACTATCTGGCAACTTTACTTGCCTTGGGATTAAGAAGATGTGTAACCAGAAATAAAACATACACATCAGAAATATCAATATGAGTGCCTGGAATTTTGAAAAAAAAAAAAAAAACTTTTTTCTTAAGGATTGCTATGAGCAAATCAGTACTTTTCGAAATCCTGAATGTAATTACATTCACAACATTGTTCGGGGTTTCGCTTCTTTGTTGTTTCATGAGGCGCTATGTTCAAACGTCTTTGTTTCGGACACTTCTAGATGTCAACAGTTCGGTTGTCATGCAATGTTTACGTACCTATCAGGCCCGGCGCGCTTGTATTGGAAAGTTGGATTTCGCTCTGGACAGACGCTAGAGGCGGGAGCGTACACTACCGAGACAGAGTTACCAATTCAGCAACTTTGTATCTAGGACTAGTTATTTTGAATACTTATTTAGGTGCCAAAGATTCTCTCTTTTCTGTAGTGTGTATAGGGATTTCGGTAACTTCTGTGCATGTTCTAGCAACAAACACTCTTGATTCTAGCATTAGTAAGATGGAATTTTAACTACTTTTATAGTGCTGTTTAGCTTTTATCAAGTAATTATTGTTAGCAACACTGTATCAAGTATCGCCTCATAACGTTGTCTTGTTTGATATAAGTAACTAAATTGAGAAGCCGCCCGTTTTAAATTCTAGAAACATCTGCACAAATGAAACAGAACTATATTTGCAGCTTCTAGCAAATTAAAGTTAAATTTTACAAACGAAAGTTATTACTACAAAGGGGAAGTGTTAAAAGGTGGCTCGTACCGGTATAAATGCAGCGTATGAAGCCGACGCAGATTTTCTATTTCAGGAAAATGTGGTTGAAATACATCAGAAATGAGTTTCATCACACAAACTATGTTATTCACACAGGAAATGTTTTACATTCTAGATGATTTGACATTCAGTCAAAAATAGATTAAAACTTAGATCTTGCCAAAAGTTAGTGTATCCGGAATTTTGAATAAAGCAGCAGGAGACAATTCATTTCTACCATAACCCAGTAGAAGCACAATTCTGTAAGAAGCAACTTCTAAATGGATAATGAAAATATAATTATGGGATGAGGAACACCATTATCCTACCAATTATGGAGCTTAGGAGCCAACGCTGGAGGATAATAATTGAGTCCACTTGTAATGCGATTGTACTTAGTAGTAAAGGTAAGCTCCACGCTTCACTATATTTTTTTAAAGTGCAAACTTTACTTTAGGAACTCCTAGGCACAAATATAGATAGCAAAATTTGACGTTTCCTTTTATCTACGAGCCACTCGTTTACGTGAACGTTAGTGATTGTAGCAACCACAGGTTATAACAATCCGTTTACCACAGTGAACGAGTTGGTAAGACCTTGGAATGGCAACATTTTCCACGGTTAATTTCAGGGTACCTGGTGGATGCTCTTTGGAAACTCCCCCAATCATAGTTTTTCTTTTACGGTACAACTGCGATTAGAACTGTTACCACTGACATCTAGTAGCGTTGTTACGTAGTGCGTGCACTTCAACATTGCTATTTGTCAGCTACTAACATGATCCAGTCGATAACTGGCCCTTTCTTTGCGGGAAACACTGTTTATCCCAAGTAGGGGACTTGTTTTTCTATGCTTTTATATTTCTTAGCATATTTTCTAAACGTTCATATTAATTATTAACTTATGTTTTCTGAGAAAAACAACAACAAAGGTTTCTTGTAATTGTACACACATTAGGCCAAGCCTGAGAGGTGAGTAAATGCATAGGCTAAATAATAATATAGACTTATACCGCTTATTTATTTTCGTTTGCGCTAAAATTATTATTATTAATTTGCATAAGAGCACGTGATTTTGAACCCTGCCGTTTGGTGTGTCTGCTAGCTACTACTAAAAAAAACAGCGAATGAAAGTAGTCGCGAGTCACCTAGCGGCAGGATTCAAAACCACATACTCCTTATCGCAGACGAAAATAGGCAAGAGGGATTAATCTATATTTTAGTCTATGGTTAGAGTAAGGTTATACTGTTTTCGAATTATTATTACTACACATATTACTAGATAAAGGACTACCTAAATTGATTTCTTTTCGACGAGCCGAGTGAGAGTACAGAATAGAATCATCGTGTGATTATTTTTGCAGAGCATTCAGAGTTTGAGGTTGAAAACTACAATCAGTTGTACTGTAAAAAGAAAATTCGCCCCCTCCCCCCATTTTATATTGAACAGCCGCTTTCCTCGAAGTAGTGATTTTTGTCTCGATTTGTTTGGAATCGAATCTGAAATCCTGCTCCGAGGAAAGTGACAGCCCAAAATGACGGATCATAGTTTGTAAAGAGCGTAGATAATGCCCATATTCCGATTATTCATTCCATATATACAGACAAGAATTGTTTTCTTCGCTTTATGCCTCCCAGAGTGCCACGTTTCGTTCTTAAAAAAAAACATAGAATGACTGCACCATTAAATGAACATATTCCAGTGATTGAAAATGTCCAAATATTTTCGTTTCAAACAAGCTATTTGATGGCTGTTTTCCCTTCACTTAGTCCTTCAGTGTTGCAGCAACGTTTTAAGTGGCTGTTCAATCATTAGTTCATGAGGGGAACCTACTAACCATCTTGCCCTGTAAACACTGGTAGCCAGTGATGTAATGGAGGGTATACGCAGGTATACGGCGTATACCCATCTCAATTATTTAGACGTCACCGTATACCCATCTATATAAAATTTATAAAATACGCAGGTATAAGGGATAGTAAGCGGGAGGTTTCGTTACAATGAGTGAAGCGTATACCCACCTAAAAATTTAGCATTACATCCCTACTGGTGGCAGCATGAACGAGAAACAGGTGTCGAGCGACTAGGTCGCCTGCACGAAGATGACTGCGGTGCGGTTGGACTAAAGTTGACCTACCCTAACTTTACCTAAATATCAAGGAAACTCACATAATTCTATCTAACCTAACCTTCTTCACACGAAATGTAGTCTTTCGAGATTAATGTAAAACTGTTCCCGAAATCATTATAATTTTAGGATGAAACTAACCTAACATTCTGCACCCCATAAAACTATCCTAACTCTAACCTTCTCCATGCGGTAACTTAATATTTTGACATTAACGTGACCGGGAATAATATATAATTATTGAATGAAACTAACCTACTCTAGGGGGTCACGGTGGCTCACCGATCCAGGTGGTCGTGCGGGCTAGTGCGGTAGTCTAGCGACTCCAGGATCGCGGGTTCGAATCTCGCCTCGGGCATGGATGTGATTTTAACTGTGTTGTCCATAAGTAGGTTAAGAAAGATAAACGAAAAATAAATGGTAACAATCGTATAAATAAACGCAATGTACTACGAAAGTTAAATAAACAAGTTTTTTTTTTTTAAAAAAAAGTGGCTCAGTTGGTAGAGCGCTCACCTCTGGTGCTAGGGGTCGTCGGATCGATCCCTGCTCATGCCATGTGGGCTTTGTGGTGGACAAACACCGTGTGCGTGGGTTTTCTCGGTGTGCCCCGTTTCCTCCCACATTCTTCATTCCACCAATTCAGCCCATACGGCCTGAGTCATAGTTGCCTAAAGGCCTTAAAATAAATTCAATTCTAACCTAAGTTTATTAACTTAGAGCAAATTAACCTAACGTTCTTTACTGCGAACCAAATATTTTACACAGAAATCACTGTTGTAAAAATGGTCAACTTTTGATGAACATCGTAATTCTATCCTTATATAATTCTATGTTTAAGTGCCATTGTAAACATGATGCATAAGAAAAGAATTATTGAATGGACATTAGATAGTTCTCCCATTGTCCGATCCTATGTTCAAATATCTGATCTCATCTAACCATACGTGACCTATATAAACAGTGTTAACATAAAGTTACTTGAAACAATTATTGGAACTAATTAATTTGCTTACAGTTAATCCTAGAATCATTGTGATGTAACGTAACCTAACGTAATATGTTCTCTGAGAATATGCAGTTAACTCCAGTTCGCATATGAACGTACCTGTCACGGTTGTAGAACAACGGCCTGCCTGAGAAAATTTACGATACTAATAGTAGGGAAATCTAATGTATTACAAATTAACATGAACTAACTTGTTATTTAGTCAGAAATCAAAGGTAAATACGAATGGTTTCACGCCCAGTGGAAAACGATATGCAGACTAGCAATAGTGCATATCGTACTTATGTTGTATTTCTAATTATGTATATGTGTAGAAATACATGTGTTGTATTTCTAATTATGTATTCTTGACAAGGGTTAGGTGGTAGAGCAGCCTCTGGCTGAACCTCTAATAAAGCCATTTCCAATTCAATTCAATAAAGAACTGTCTCTAGTATCTTATCTACTTAACCAGCAAATCAAAGTATAAACTGTGAATATTTTGAGTAACTAGAGTATTTTGTAGACTAGTTCTGTAATATTTGGAATTCGAAAATCCATTATCACGGGAATTACAGTAATGATAAATAATGTACGTTACGATGATTAAATTATTTTCATTATTTCTTTCTTTACATAGGTAGAAAAGCTTCAGAATAAACCTTGAGTTCACTTAATATTTCTGACCAGAAGAAATTTGCAAATAAGTAAATAAGCGTAAACTCTACCGTTATCAGCTAATACGTTTAGAAAAGATGCGAAGAGACTGAGACAGACACCAACACACTGAAGAATATTAAAGTTGGAGAAAATGTTATAAGGAAGATACTTTATGTGCAGTGTTTGGTATTATTAATGTTATAATACAAGATTTTTCACAGCTAAATCACACGAGAAAAGATATCAGAAGATGAAACGTCTAGGAAGAATTTAAAGTAATAAATTATTACCATGACTATTTACAACTCAAACGGAAAATGTTACAAATTGTTATTCAAGATCTCTGACGTTTCTGTTATACTATTGCAACATTTTGCCTTTATTCCAGGTGTTAATTAGGATATGATTAAATCCATGCATTCTACAATGACACGCATTTCAACTTAAAATAGATAATGTTTCCTGGATGAAACGTTCTAAATGTTCATTTAGATTACAATGTAAGATCCGATTAATTTAACGAGTCTCATGATTCTGGCTAAGACGTAAAGAAACATTATGTTCGCTGATTATGCAGAAGTTATGGTTCTGTAAATTGTATGTCTTTATGAATGATGTATCATTATTTCCTTATGAATGAATCATTATGTCCACTGAATGATCACCCATTTAAAACATATAGTGAATATTTCATTTGTTTTTGAAGTGTTGAATAAGGAATAACACGATTTCAAAGATTTTTTTCATTGAGCATAAAGATTCAATAAAATGATCCGCACAGATGAATTGTGTTGTACCGCACTTATTTCGATAGCTTTTTGCCTTGCATTGTATATGCACAAACTTTCCTAAAAGGTCATAAATGTCATGAAACACTGAAAAGTTGGTTGTAGATAAGAAAAACGTTGAATAAAATAGCAGAATGAACCGAAACCTTAGCAGTCCAATAGATTCTAAAAGAGTACGTTGATCTTGTGCTGATGTAATAGATTGTTTTACATAAGTTCTGATAATTGGTCCATCATCTTTTGCCATTGCTGGATTAAGAAGTTTCCAATTATTAGTCCAATTAGAGACAAATATAGCAAAGTGAATTGAGATCGAGCAACTAACGCTTCCAGTTTGTTTTTCTCTCGATTTTTATCACGCAAAAAAGAAACAAATTTTACTAATTCATTTTAAGCTCATGCTTGTCTAATGATGAAAATCTAGGACATAATGAGCTAAGTTTTATAGTGTAACCATTTTTATATGAGAAATTTCAAGAACATCTGGAAGTCGTTACCTCCCTATCATAACGAAATTTCTCATCATCAAAATGAGCGTTGTGGCTCTGCGGTAGCTGTCGCTTCTTTTTAATTGAGGCCCCAGTTTTAATTGAGGTCCCAGGCTGGAATTGGTCAGCCTGCTTCCTTAGGCACATGAGGCGAATATACAGATAGTGGTCGCTATATTCCCATTCTTTCTCCCGCTCATTGTGTTAAAGTTATGACCTGACGATGTATTCTTAAGTAATATGTTAACGTAACACGTACTACATTTCAATGGGAAGTTATTTTCTATCAATATAATGTTTCGTAGATCTGCAAATTTACTTGATTATTTGTGCACCACTATCAAAAATGAGAGAAGTGAAGGCTTGTCGAAATGCGCCCCTACTTCACCTTGGATATCATTAATCTTCGCTTAGAACTGACGAATCGATAAAAGAATTTTAAGAGCTTTGAAATAGATTAAACTCGTTAATCAACGATTAGTTAAAATCTTCACGAAGATTTGTGAAACAACAGTTATGGCTCAATGCAAGTGAGTTTTCCCGCCTTTTTCGTTTTACGTCAATTATTCAAATTTCAATCCAGGTAAACAAGAAATGAACGCTGACGGACCAAAGTTATTTCGTACTTCTATAATGGGTACAATTAGTTTTAAAGAAATTGTAGTAGTAACGTCAGCGTTGTGTGCACAGACTTTTGGGACATCATTCTATCACGAAAATCTCCACACAATCCTGAAATTACTAGTAGCATTACCTTAAAACGAACTTTAATATTATTAAAGTACGAAACAAACTTTTAAAGTGCAAGTTAATTTCTTGTTTTCCTAGAACGAAATTTGAATAATTGACGTAAAACGGAAAAGGCGCGAAAACTCACTTGCATTGAACTTTTTTCGATCGGTCAACAATAAATTAAAAACACCGATTAACGAATATCGTACTTCCCTTGTTTTCGTCACAGTTTGTCTGGACAGACACTAGATGGCAGGACGCTACAGATACGAGAAAAGGCGGCACATTACGTCACTATGGTACCTTCCTATCTATATTTCTCTTTTATCTATGGTACCTATCGGTACATGAGTTCTCTGTACGTATTGTAATGTTTCTTTCGAATATAAACGTTTACACAATTTCTTGAATGATTGTGTACTTACTTATGTATGACATATATGTTTTGGTATGCAGAGAAGCTAGGTTTATACGCAACGTGTATGCATATTGCAATGTTCAAGTGTTAATAATTTGCTGGTGTCAAGCCGTTCGACCACGCATAATAGAAATTAGTCTTTTCAGTAAATATATGTTAAATCACACATATTAAAAGCACAGCAAATTAGAATGGCGCAATTCGGTAGTGCAAATGGAATTTACGTGCCTAATTCAATGTGGTACAGCTAGATTTTCGCATATTGGTACAGTTTGTTTTCTTATTGACAGTGATGATGGTAGAGAATAGAGGTGCAAGTGTGTATAGAACAATGTTGCAACGTATGTATGATACTTGGAGACAATTTTATAACAGTTTCCTATATATCGACAGAGTTTGGCAATCAGTCAACTTGTTACCTCGAGGCAATCATGAGGAGATAAGTAAGGTAGTATTCAATGACATATTAGTTCAGAATGCCTCAAGAGATACCTCTATGTTAGTCATTGAGCTGCAGTGTGAAAGTAAAGTTATGGTTTTCTTAGTTGACTCCGGAGCAGCAGCAACCATCATGGACATAGATTTTTATAAGAAACACATATCGTATATTCCTATTCAAGTTACCGCTCAAAGTTTACGTGGTGCGTCAGGTACCTTTCTCCAAGTCGTAGGAGAGATCACGGTGAAGGTTAATTATCGTAATCGTATCTTCAACTTACAAGCAATTATTGTCAGAAACAGCTTGGAACGTCCGATACTAGGTAGAACTTGGTTAAATTGTCTATGGCCTAACTGGAAATCGAACATGTTATCTTGCAACAGACCAACATTAGTTGGAGAAATCGCGCAGGAATTACAGCACACCTTATTGTCTGCATTTCAATCTGTATTCTCGGAAGATATTTCAACTCCAGTAAAACGGTTTCAAGTACACATACAGGTAAACCCTCAAGCATCTCCGATCTTTCGTCGTTATTATACAGTGCCATTACAGCTTAGAGACAGAGTTTACAAAGAACTGTTACGACTACAGAACCTTGGTATTATAGTGCCGGTAGACTATTCGGAATGGGGAACGCCATTGGTCGTGGTTCGCAAAAAAAAATAATGAGTTAAGGCTTTGGATTTGAAAAATACATTGAATAAGGTGGTAGATAAAATGTCTTATCCGTTGCCCAGAATAGCAGATCTTCTCAATCAGTTATACGGAGCTTCTTGTTATACAATTTTGGATTTACGGAATGCATATTTACAGTTAGAGGTAGCTCCAGAGTCACAGAAATATCTAGGTATTAGTACACCTTGGGGGCAGTTTCAACAAAAACGACTTCCCTTTGGACTCAATTGCAGTGCACAGTTATTCCAAAGGTTTATGGACGAGATACTTGGTAAAGAACAAGGTGTATTAACATATTTGGATGATGTTCTTATTTATGGTCGAGATAAAGAGGAATGCTTTAACCGTGTTCAAAGAGTCTTGGCGATATTCGCAAAACATAATGTTAAAGTGCGGAGAGACAAAAGTGTGTTTTTTGCAGATAATATTTCTTATCTTGGTTTCGAGATCTCTAAAGAAGGTATTAGAGTTTCGCCAGCAAAAATCAAAGCGATTTTAGAGGCACCACCTCCGTTAAACGTAACCCAACTTAAGTCTTTTATGGGAATGGTAACGTTCTATCATCGTCATATACCAAATTTATCATTGAAGAGTCCGGCCTTACATAGTTTATTAACGAAAAATGCTTCTTGGTATTGGTCTGAGCAACACAAGTCGGAATGGCAGGATATCAAGATGGTGGTTCAAAAGGCGTTGGTGTTACAACCGTTTCATGCAGACAGTGAGATTGTTATTTCAACTGACGCCAGCCCTCACGGAGTCGGGGCAGTACTTTTTAACAAAATTGAAGGTCAGCTAAAAACAGTGGCCTGTGCGTCAGCGACCTTGTCATCAGCAGAGCGGTTATATCCTCAATACGAGCGTGAAGGTTTGGGAGTGATAATGGCATTGAAAAAGTTTCATCATTACATTTATGGAAAACACGTTACTATTTTGACCGATTCCTTACCAGTCAAACTTTTATTTGGAGAGAAAGCCATTCCTTCAACAGCATCCCCAAGGTTACAAAGATGGTGTCTTTTAGTAGCTGCGTATGATCTAACTTTCGAGTACAGCAAAGAAGTACAGGTTGCTGATTTTCTGTCAGGAATGCCGTCTTCAGAAGAGACACAGGATACAGTCGAATCTGATACTTTTATATTAGAATGGGAGAGCAATCTTATAACGTTTACTCAAGTACAAGAGCAAACTAGTATAGATCATTAATTACAATCATTGATAACTTTGTGCAAAGATGGGTGGCCAAAATCCTTGGCAAAAGAATACAAAGATACACCGATGGAAGAATATTTTCGTTTCCGTCATAGTTTGACTATACAAAATAATTGCTTATGGAAAGGTCAAAGATTAGTTTTACCAAGGAAATTAAGGGATCAATACATACATGGTTTGCATATGCAACATTGGGGTATAAAAAAGATGCTTTTAACAGCATCGGAACATATATGGTGGCCCTCATTGGATAAAGATGTGAAAGACTGCAGTCTTAGCTGCAGCGTATATTTATCGTCTATTAACAAACCGGTAGCTAATGCTTTTCAGTCTTGGCCGCAGACGAAATACCCATTCGAACGTTTACATATTGATTTTGCGGAGTGGAAAGGTGAACATTTTCTCATTTGTGTAGACGTGTTTTCAAAACTAATAATAGTGAAGTCAGTCCGTTCTACAGCGGCAGATGAATCTATGCAAAGGTTGGATGATATTTTTCAAATTTATGGATTCCCATCTACTTTGGTAACAGATAACGGTCCTCCATTTCAATCAGAACGCTTCCTATCCTTCTGTAATAAAAGAGGCATTAATCTGATTCATTCACCTCCTAGGCACGCGGCCAGCAATGGGGTTGCAGAAAAGGCTGTCCAAACGGTAAGAGGAACTCTATCACAGAAGTGGTTAGCTAATGGTAAACACGCCAACAGATTCTTAATACAAAAATGGTTAGAAGAGATAAATTACGCTTTAGCTTTTACAGCATCCACGGTGACAGGTCAAGCTCCGGCATCAATCATTTTCTCTTATCGTCCTCGAAATCTGTACAATTTATTATGTAGTAAACCTACGCAGTACAAGACGGTCAGGTCCCCGTATGTCAATAGAGTCGGTAAAAAAGTATGGGTGGTTAATCAATGTAAAGAACCACGACTATTACAAGGAATTTTGGTTAAACAGATAGGTTTCAATACTTTTTTGGTTAATGTAAACGGAACAAATAGAGTTTATCATAAGCATCAACTATATTTTGATTCAGTAGGTCTTCAACAGAAATCTAAAAACAATGTTAGTAAAAATCAGGATCAAGGAGATAAGGTAGCAGGAAATCAAAGAACCTCACTACAACCTAATGAAGGGAGGCCAGCAAGAAGCAAACGAAAACCTAATTGGCACAAAGATTATGTGTTACACAATAACAAGTCTATACAGCTACTTAATGAAATATTCTATACAGATTTTTCTGTCAGGTCAGATAAGTCGTTATCAACAGCGAGAATGGTAATGAACGAGAATGTGAACGAATCGGAATCATTAAGCGAACAAGAAGTAAAGTATGGATCTTACGATTCTGTGTCTGCTAAAAAAGGGAAATATAAATACAAATCGGGTCTCATTCATTAGATGTTTTCGCTTCTATTTCAAGATCAAAAGCTTAACTTAGAACAGATGGTGCTTGAAGGACAGTTAAATGAAGCGCGAAAATCTATTAGACAATATATAGATGTATTCTTTATAGGACAAGCAAGCCTATTTTCTAAACTAGGTAGTGATTTCATCATGTCCAAAAAAGAAAAGAAGAAAGGCTAATCAGTTTACTTATAATAAAACTATTTTCTAAAACAACTATAGAAGTTAACTAAAACAATGTTAGCAGAAATTACAATCAAAAATGTTCTTTATTATGTAATTCATTTCATTTTCTATTTTCAAGTTTCAGGAAGTGTAGATAATTTTCTTCTTATGTTTATTTACCTTGTTGCTAGGTAATTAGATATCTTGTCTGCGATTTTATGATTAGCCAAATGTCGGCCAATCAAGATCACTCTTATTTGTGCAGTGACCTTTCATACATCATTGGAATGATCGTTCCGGAAGTGAAGTTGTAAGCATATTAACAGTTTCGAGACTATGCATAATTTGCGCATATCCAATGAACTTGGAGGAACATAAATGGAAGTATCACGTCCAATAAGCTCAAATTGTTTATTTTATAGTAAAGAGCAGTTTATTTTATAGTAAAGAGCAGTTTTTCTTTTCGGAAGTCCAGGGTAATTGCTAAAGCAACATTTCTGGAAACTCCGGGAGAATACTATGAGCAAATCAGTACTTTTCGAAATCCTGAATGTAATTACATTCACAACATTGTTCGGGGTTTCGCTTCTTTGTTGTTTCATGAGGCGCTATGTTCAAACGTCTTTTGTTAAAGACTAGTCGTTTTGTCTTTCGTTTATGTCGTTACGTCTTTGTTTCGGACACTTCTAGATGTCAACAGTTCGGTTGTCATGCAGTGTTTACGTACCTATCGGTACAAGAGTTCTCTGTACGTATTGTAATCTTTCTTTCGAATATAAACGTTTACACAATTTCTTGAATGATTGTGTACTTACTTATGTATGACATATATGTTTTGGTATGCAGAGAAGCTAGGTTTATACGCAACGTGTATACATATTGCAATGTTCAAGTGTTAATAATTTGCTGGTGTCAAGCCGTTCGATCACGCATAATAGAAATTAGTCTTTTCAGTAAATATATGTTTAATCACACATATTGAAAGCACAGCAAGGATGAGACTAAGTTAAATTTGTATTGTAGTGACTGACATCAGGACGTGTGGCGAAAGAAAAATGAGGCTTTCAGAAAGCAGAACATTGCTTCAACTGGTAAAAATGTTAGAAGGTCTGTTATTATTTGGGGTTGTGTGATTACTAATGGAGTGGCCAGTATTCATATCTAAAAGTAAGTTTTTTTTTTAAATTTAATTTTGGACTATTTGTTGTGTAACATTAACTTACATATCCTAGGCGAGTGAAGTAGCTAAGCTTTTATCATTAATTCTTTGAGTTTTATTTACAGAATGAAGAATCTAGGTTTCATTCCTGGCAGTTAGTTTTCTTGGTTGGCCACAACGGATTCAATTTTGCAATAACTGCTCTGCTTTATGTTTCTTTATTAACCACCAGGAATTATACGTTTGAACAGTGTTATATGATTAGGGCATAATTCATTTGATACGTTAGCATCCTTATTTGCACTCCATGAATCCAGCAAAAGCAAGACTTTATCACGATCGGCAGGCAGGCTATTCCAGAATACAGAATAAAACTCTTTTAAATCAGTTTTGTTCATGTTTGCCGTCTTTCCTGGATGGGACACTATGTTATCGAAATCTTTTATCTTATTTCCTGGAAATTGATCACTGGATTCGGATATAAGAACGTACATCGGATGCAATATTTCACCACCCATGGAAATAACCGGCATGATCATATATGAATAAGTAGTAGCACTGACTGATCCAAATGCACCTCTTACAACCACCGTACCTTTAGTCCTATGAGTCCTGTATGCATGGAGTTCCTTGTCGAATCGACTTTGATCAGCATTGAATACTTGACGAGGATTCAGGTCTTCTAGTAACATAAGTTCTTTCATGGACGTAATAAATGTCGTAGATAAGTGATGGAATTCAGCCTCTTTTGATTTCCACGTTTTGCTAACCCTATGCGTGATAGAACGACTGACGATATTGTTTCTCTTTTTAAAATTAGACAGTCAGTGACAAGATGCCTTGAATTGTAGAGTATTATCCGGATCTAGCTCTTTACTTATCTGAAGAGCCAAAAAGCGAAGAGTCCTGTCGTGTATAATTGCACATCTCTCGATCATTTCTTTGAATTTATCGTGAACTGCTGCATTAAGTTTCTTATAACTGGGGTTTTGCTTTTTTTTTCATATTCAAAGAGGATGTTTTTCGATTGAAATAATCTATACTGTGACTTGACAGATGAAAATTTCCTTCGCTTCTTTTCCGGGTTCTCATCGTGTGTCCAAAACATGTAAGCTGCTTCTTTATAATCATCGTCCAAGATGTGTTTTTGTTCTTTTGGCGAAGGCTGATATTCTTCACCTGAAGATGCTACAGGTGTCGGAGACTGTTGATGTGTTTGAGAACCTTGCGATGTACTTGGCATTTCCCCATCAAAGACGTCATCACCGTAGTCTCCATCATCGCTTTCATCACTGTCACCAGCAAATCTAAGAGTTCTAACTTGTTCTATGATTTCCATCTTGTCCTCAAGTATCTCCACTATTTGTTTGTACAATGAATCTTCATACTTATTCATTCTCCTATTAACAAATCCATATTTCTCATACAGAGGATGAACGATAGCACATGTTTCCATTTTCTGGAACGAAAAGAAAAAAGACCTTTTATTGACATAAATAACAGGAGCAGACATGCAGAAGGACAATCATACACGAATAAAAGAAAGCGGGATATCAGGCAGAGAGAGGGATATCATTCTACACATTACATTAATTGGGAGCAACGTACGACGTAGTACCATCGGGATAATCAGCAAAACATGGACATCACAAGCAGCTAAATTCGCTTTCTATTTGAACTTTGACCCGCCATAACCTTGGTATTACTGGAGCTCTGCAGCTAGGATTTCACAGGTGTACTTTACTCGTCACTAGCTTCAATTTAAGGTATCATTTGATGAGCAACTCGAGTCCTCACTTCGGGTACTTTACTCGTCAGTAGAGTTGGCTCGATATAGACTCGAACGAATAGACTTTGCATCAACATTTTCACCGGTATATGTGGAAGATCATTGCTAATTAACACTACTAAAATAACAAAAACTATAAAATGATATAATAAACGTGTAACATGAATTTCTCTACGTGTTACACATTCTATTTCTGTACACTGGTTTTCCTTGTACCTAATCATGATAAACAATAGAAAGTAACCAAATACACCGCGAATGCAGTTATAGTGATTTAGCAGGCTGTATATACCTTTCCTTTAACGAAGTTTATAATTTGGGGTGAAACAAGAGAAGACCACAGATAAACTTATGAGAAGCTCTTCCTACTTTGATTTGTGCAGGTACAATGCAAACCATGTACCATTCAGATTGTACCTTTACATTTCATCGTTTATGCAAACACTAGTTGATAAACGTAAAAGTCAATTTGAAGCAACGATCAAAAAACATAACTAGATGTATTTGCTGTTGTTTTCGTACACATTACTTCTCACATAACCATCTATTCTTCTTCTTGGTTGCGTCTCCAAACCGTGAAAGGTGATGTCAGCAAGTACTTCCTGAAGGCATTGTAACATTTTTCTCTAGAAGCTTTATAGGGTCTATGTCAGAATGAACACTGGTCACTTCTAAAAATGGTCAGAACACCCAGAGAAACGGTCTGAACGCCAACCAAAACGGCAAAACACGCAAATTCAGAAATGGTAAGAGCGCCCACCGGTCAGAACGACCACTCGTAAAAATGACAACAACGTTGGGTCTTTATCAGATCGTCCACTTTTGAAAATGGTCCGAACGCCCACAGAGGTGATCAGATCTCCCACGAAAACGCAAATTCAGAAATTGTTAGAGCGCCCATGGTAGCGTTTATGATAGGAACAACTATGGAAGACTTATGTATTAGATTGGATTCCCAAATAAAAAAAAAAAAAAAAAAAACGGGACGACGTCCAAATACAAGATTGGTAGATCAAATTAAACGTTTTTCAGGAGCTATGTTGATGAGGATTTTAGCTGAGCGAGATATGTGGAAAGAAACGGGATAGAAAACTTCTTAATATTATGATAATGGTTCCTTAAATTACGCTTCATATGTGCCTTTTCAAGTTAATTAAATAAAAATTGTACTTAAAAGCTAATAGAATGAAATTAACTACATTTATCATATTTTGATTTACACGTTGAAAACAGCTTGAATTAAAATTATACTTCAACGAATATTTTATTTCGTTCATATTGCTTTAATGTGACGTGTTTTTAATTTCCCTTTTCTACTATGATATAGATTTCGCTTCCGAAGCGTTTTTCTAAGGCGCTATATTGCACTTATTGAGAAATACAAATTTAATAAAAGGGTCTTATTAAAACGTACAAAATAATTTTACTGTTTATAAAATGAAATTTCAGCGCTGTGTCCATGATTGTTCAGATAGCCACATTTTTACAATCATTTATTAGTGTTTGTTGTATTGGTATTTTCATTTATTTCGCCTTATTTACAAAGGCGGGGTAAAGGTCGGTATACTTTCCTTCTACTCAAACATAAATATACATACAAAGCTATTATTATGAGTGCACATAATATAACAACATAATAACGCATAGCAGAAAATTATGCATTGGAAAAGAAACGCTCACGAACACAACATTATCATATAAATAGTATACTTTACAGATTAGAAAGCTTATGTGCATGATAAACTTCTAACTTCCCTGTTAATAATGCTAATCTGGGTTCGAGTAAACACAAGTGCTACCTCTACTAAGTAATGAATCATAATAGTTTCTACGAATAATATATTTCAATGAGGTGACCATACTTCATACATGTACCTAATACGCTTGCTCGGCATACTGTCTTCGTACTTAGTTACTGATAGTACACAAAAATATATAATACATTTACACTAGCTCTGTCATGTTCGAGTGTTATACATCACATATGACTATTCATGTTCATCAATAACATAACGGATCCTTTATCCGCTTATGCAAACACCGATTATCGTCGTACATGAGAATATCGCTCATTTGTATCTACAGACTGACATTTTTTAACATATTTATATTTAAAAAAACAAGATATGAAAGCAAATCATAACTTTCTTTCCAAAGGCTAACAAGACTAAAATTGTATTTTTGTTTAAAACGAAACAAACATATTTAAATTCCAAATCGACGGAATGTTATGCACTTTATAAACTCATGACCTCATGTAAACTCATTACAGTGCACAGCCCCCGACTGGATTCTGACTCACTTGTTTAAGAGTGAGCGTTCGTAGGCTTTGTGAACGTTTTTTCGATTTTTTTTATTATGTTTGTTCAATATCGATTTAATATAATAATTAAACTGCAGAAAAATAAAGTATTAACTGTGTACCCTGCTAGGGTTTGTATTTGCTAATCTGTGGAGATTCTGATCAGTTTCGTGGACGTTCTGACCGTTTTCAAGGGTGAGTATTCTGACCGTTTTCAAGGGTGAGTATTCTGACAATTTTCGAAGTGGGCAGGTCGCTATGTTCATTTCTTAATCTGCGTGTTTTGCCGTTTTTTGGGGCTATCTGACAGTTTCTGTGGGCGTTCTGGCCATTTTCCGAAGTGGGCGATCTGACCAATGGGTGTTCTGACATAGTGTCGCTCTTTTATATGATTTTGTATATACAACAGAAATGTTTCCATTAATTTGCATTTTGCTGTTTTTGCCTGGCTTTAATTACAAACGAACGTTTTACTACAGGTATTAATCATAAGTATTGCTAGCACTTTCCTCTGATAAAGGAAAGAAAAATATCGAAATTATAATAATTCTTAGTACCACTATTCGTTTCCAAAACCTTGCTAGGTCAAATAGGAAGTCTCACTTGCCTCTACTTACAATAAACTAATACATTTTATTTTATAAGTATTTGTTTTGTTTTCAGATTATTTCCATGCCAACAAAAATATGTACAGCGAGATTTGAGCGGGTCCACTGAAAAAGAGTTGGCTTTGCATGCTAAAGTCTTGGGATGTAGTGTTGGAAAAGGCACCTTGGCTCAAGATTTTCAATGCTTCATTATCAGTAACCGCGGGCTAATTCTGAGATGTCACCTTCAAAATCAGACTTGATAGCTTCCTTCCACACCTTCAGTTTAGTCGTATCTTAACTTGAATCAAAGCTGCCATAAGCTCATAAATAAATTTAATTTAGCATTTCATTTAAATATAGAACTTGTAGACGTTAATTAATGACACTTATAAGTTATTCTGAAATAGGGTTGTACAATTCTCGCCGATCATTCACCCTTGACGTAAAGAACGTCGAGGCACCGCAGCTCAGTAGCATTTCAGAGGTCCTGGATTCGATCCCGGCGGCCGACCATACTGACTATAAAGTTTTTCCAGGGCTTTTCCTTGGTCACAGCAGGCAAATGACGGGATGGCACCTTCAACACAGACCCTGGCCGACACCTTCCCAAATCCTTTCCCCTCCCCTATCCCGGCCTGAGCATCAGATGTCTAAAGGACATAAATAATATTCAATTCAGATTCAAGTAAGGATCATAATTACACCGCTAACTTTAATCCTGTATGTTTTTGCAAATTTTAATAAACAGTACGCTTCCATACTGAATAAACACGAGCATCAATGTCTCGAATGTCATGTCCAAAAAAATATGTAAAATATCTACCTTTGTTTTGAAATCATCACTGCTGATTTTAAATTCAAGTAAAGAAAATTCGGTGTTATAATTACCATCTGCCAAATAAATTTTTCTTATGTCCTCTCTGCATAGATAGGATTATGTACTATCGAACGATAGTAAGTACACTAAACACCCTGTTCATAATACAATCAATAAGTTTTGTTGTTGTTTTAGCTTCAATAATGTGTAGTTAAGAGAAACACATTAAAACGAAATGGATTCTTTATCTGATATAATAAATTCACGACACAAAATGTGTAGACATTAGCTAGCCTATATATGTAAAGGAATCACATTGGCTTTCAAAGGAATCACTTTCACTTTAGCCTATATATGTAAAGGAATCGTAGATGGAATGAAAATGTTCTCTGTAACAGATAGGTTTAGGACCACAATACCTAATATTTCCCTTAGCAGCCCACTATTATTGAATGTTTATAACAAACTTCCTTGTAATAATGGACTATATTTCTAAAATAATAATGAGTTGTAAATAGCGTGATGCACGAATGCTAGTTTACATGTTAGAAATATGAACATGTTAGAAATATGAATTTCTATACGAAATTCGACCTAGTTTGTATTCATACATAATACAAAGATTTTCTTTAAAGTGTTTTATCTTGCATAGTTTATTTAAAACAAGAGTCTTACTTAGGCTAGTTATTCCTCCGGTATGAATATACTATGGATAATCTCTGTGTACAAATTTTGTACTTCATAAAATACTAGGTAACTAAAAGCATTTTTGTCGTTTTGACGCCCCATTGATCATGCGCGCACAGAGATCAAACGAAATAACGTATGTGCTTGCGAAGCGATTTATTGTAACCATCAACCTTCAGTAGCACCACACACTGCATTCAAAGCTCGTCCAGTGTAAAAGAGAAATGGTAGTATCGAAGCAGCTTATTCCCGTCTGTTTGTTGGATGACTTTAAAGTAGGCCTGTCAGCCCCCGCGTCAAGTCGCCGCATTTTCCAGACATTTGATGAGAATGTCTTGAACGAACGCACCGCCAGGCATTGGTTCCAGAAATTACGTTCGGGAGATGTGAGCCTTGCTGATGAACCTCGCAGTGGACGACCACATGTGTTTAATGACGAGGACCTGAAAGCAGTCATCGAGGAGGAGTGTGATCTAACATTTGATGAACGTGCACAACGGATCCATTTCCGCTCAGATTGCACCTGGATGGGATAGGGAAGTCATACAGATTAAGCAAGTGGGTACCCAACACATTGTCGGCAGCCAACAAGGAACAACGAGTGACAGCCTATTGTTTGTCCTTGCTCACTCGGCACTTGAACACACTCATATTTGATCGCTTGACGAAAAATGGGTCATTTATGATACTCTCAAGCGTACCAGACATTTGTTGTCGCCACGTGAAGCTGTTCCTCACACCTCAAGACCACCTCTGCACCCACGGAAGTTTATGTTCTCAGTGTGGTGGACTTGTCGCCAAGTTTCATTACGAGCTCCTTCGACCTGGTCAGACCATCACTGCTGACATCTACTCACAGCAGTTGCAAAGGGTGATCCGTGCATTACGGCAGAAGCAACCTTCATTAGTGAATCGCAAAGGTGTGCTAGTTCGCCACGACAATGCCAAGTCACATGTGCCAAACAGGACCCGGGAGACCCTTCAGCAACTTGGTTGGGAGACATTGCGCTAACTGATTACTACATGTTTCATTCCCTCGACAATTACCTCCTTGGGAGATCCTTTGCCAATGAGGGAGACATGCGGAACGAGCTCGCGGACTTCTTTGTCTCGAAGACCACCGAATTTTATCAGTAGGATATTGTGCAGCTGCAGAAACGTTGGCAAAATTTGGATGATGATGAAACTTACTTCGAATATGTACTGTCCACTGTATTGCTCTTTGTTTATCACTGCTCTAGAACGGCAAAATTTTGTGGTTACCTTGTATTATATGAGGAAACACTTTGCAAGATTTGTCAAACAATCTTTATTTTTTAATATTTAATAATGATATCTACTCGAAACATGTTTAACACTTAGCACTTGCATTAATAATATTAACGTTTCAATATTTTCCGTGAACATTTAGAACACTAGAAAATATTTTTAAATTAGCAGAATTTTAAAATTATTTTTAAATTTATAATTGATGTATCTCGCGATGGCACGTCAATATAAGTAGACTGTAAATATTGACTTTTTAGTGTTCATCCATTATATTACGAAATAATACAACATATTATAATATTCGAGGTATAATCAATTGTTAAACAAGTAATACACTAATATTTTTTTCTCTTTAATATCGTAATTAAATCGATAATTTAAGCTGAAAATTAACATATCCGTAAGATAAACTTTAACAAAATTCAATAGCATATGCCGGACAAATATTATGTTATAGGTTCGCAAAATACAGAATTGAGCTAAATTAAATATCATTTTTAACAAAAGAATTGAGCATTTAAATAACATTATACGTATTTATTATACGTTCTTGTCGTTGCACATTATTCATTATTTTATATTTTCCTTGATACAAATTTACTGAAATCAGACAAATAAGTATTTCATGATATAGTTTGTGATATGGATATACATATGCAGTACTATAGCGATGATTTAACGTATTCCTGTTTCATCATACGGATGACAATTATTATTGTATGGAAATACAACTTGAGATATCTTTGCCCAACAGTCGTAGTTCAATCAGTACCGTTACCTTAAAATTGCAAGGTGTTGCAAAACCAACCCACTGGTCAATCATCCTCTTTAAGAGTTTTGAGACTTTTCTTCAATACGCAAGACAAATGGCAGAAGGTCAATTCAAATCAGGCCTGCGCAATATCTCTCTACCCTTATATCCTCTAATGTACTCTGAAAGTTGCCAAAGATGTATAAAAGTCAAGATGCAATATAGCGTAATGATACAATAGCCTCGAAAGACCTATTTCGTTTTGAAATAACGAAGTAAATGTAACCTAAATGCATACAAATCAATATCGATATGGCATTATAGTAACAATGTGTATGCTTTTAGGTTTAGTTTCCTTCGTTATTTCATGATGAAATATGGATTTCCATGGAATTTTGACGTACGTAATGTTCAGTTTGTCGATCCGATGATATCGCGCTTGCAGAAGTAAAAGTGAAGGAATCTTGCACAGCAATATATCGTTCCTTATGTTATGAAAAAAATATTATCGAAGAAACTACATAACGAGTAACTGTAGTTTGTTCCAAGTTATTTAACCCCTAAATTCTAGTATAACTAGAACCGCAAAATATCACAAATGTGTCGGGAAATGACAAAATGAACTCAGCAGTGCCAATGTCTCAATTTTAAAATTTTAGGACAAAGACCCGTTTGGATATGGACGCTTCACCTGATGGATTGATAGTTGGAAGTTACCTGAATTGACTATGTTGATTCTGTCCCACAGTAGCTTTGTAGTCAATGAACTATGTCCTGTTTCAATGTCTTCTTCTTCGGAGATTTGCTGGTTGAGTCTAAGCTGCACTTAGCTTGAAGGTGATTAATAGCTGGTGTCGAACTGTGGATTTTACGTAACGTATGAACTATTTGAAACCAGGAACACATGAAACATCGATCCCCAGCCACAGTAGGCAAATGTTGGGATGGTACCTATAAAATAGACCCTGGTTGTCTACTTTTTCGCAATCTTCTCCCTCATCCTATCCCGGGAAGGGCCTCAGATGCCTAAATACCTTAAAATTAATTTAAACTCAAATCGATATGCAATATCGAACAGGGAACATAAGAGTTTTCAGGAGCGAAGATGTATTTTTACAAGTATAAAAAGCATGGGAAAAACATTTGAAGAATGCGTTAGTTGTGGTGTGCAAATGGAGTGTCTGTGGAGTCCTTGAATCTCAAAATATTTTAATATTTTATCAATCTTAAAGAACATTTTCATTGGAGCGATTCGTGTTTCACCTTCATTACATAAGGAGAGAATACATTCTATAAGCATGTGCGTTTGTGCTCTAACAATATATTTTTTGCATTTTTTTTCGCTGCTGTAAATCAAAACGACGAAATTTATTATGTTTGAAAGACGAAATTAATGAATATTAAGAAAATTAAATTTACGTTGATATTGTAACTTTGTGAGTTTTACATTGTACATTTATTACCAGACACTTTAATGCTACGTAAATTTTGAATTTGAATTTTTACCTAAGACCTTTAGTCAAAGTTACGTTAAATAACATACGTAAAGACTTAGGGTAATTATTTCAGATTATGTATAACACTTTAAAGAAATGAATGATTTCATTATTCTTGAAGACTACATGAAATATTATGTTTTATTGACATTATTGCAAGTTGTATTTTGTGATTTACGACATATTAAATTGAAAACCTCAATTGTAAAACATCCTAAATCCACCGGACTATTTGTTTCAGGAGGAACGAAAAACAGTCTAAAGTCTTCGTATGTTATCCTATTCATAGGAAATTATTTTGTATTAAAAAGGTTTCTGTGGTGGAAATAAGATGTAATATTTATGCAAGTGGATAACCCTTGGAACATAGATACAGATGAGCAGAAAAATGGGAAATACGAAAATGGTGGACTTGGTATGTCTTGCAATTCAGTTTACTTTCAGTTCAATGTACTTATGTGATGTAAATGGTCTACCTATGTAAGTCATTCTATAATCTGGATGCAATGTGAATCTATAGGTGATATGCGTTGCGTGTGTAAAGGAAATGATTTAAAATTTCCACTCATATAACAGATTAAAGGTCACTATCGTTGGAAAGTTAAGATGAGTTTCATTACGGTAAAACAAAAATATTTTAGTATTACTATAATATCTTGTTAGGCGATGAATTACTCAGCAGTGCCCTTCAGGGTGGAAATAATGGCTACTTCAGATAAAAGATCTGTAACATCAAATTGTGAAGATTTGTGAAGATTTTCCGTAGAGTGATACAATTGCTAGAAGTCATTTCTTATTCTATAAATTTGATCCAAGTGGAGATCAAATAACACGTTATTTGGAAACTTTTAGTTTATATTGTATGATAAGCGATTTTCCTGATAAGAACGGAGCTTTATTATTCACATCTTTAGACACGAAATCATATGGACTAATCTTGGATCAGGTTACACCAAAAGAAAATAATCAAGTCAATTATAATTCCACGATGTACAGGCAGAATTGATGTATAAGTTTGCTGGGAAAGACGGACACAGTTACAGAGCGTTTTGTGTTCCATATTTTATGTCAGATTCCTTGGCAAAAGATTACGTTGCAGCTCTGCGTAATCGATCAAATAAATATAATTTTGGATCACTTCTCAAAGAGATTATTACTAAGCATTCTGTATTTAGAATTACGGATGCCAACGTAAGGATACGACATTTAGCTACTGATGATCTGAATAATGATAAAGCATGTGATATAGCTTAGCAACATGAAGGAATATTTTGATAGTAAAATATTGTCGAACCATATGTTTGACAGAAACCTATCCACGAACGAGGTACATAAAGTCATATAGAACCAATTTAAAAGAACAACTGAAGGAATTTCGATTACCACAATCCTATGATTACTAGCTGCCGTTATTGTGGAAGACAGAAACCAATGAACAAATGCCTGGCCTTCGGAAAGAAACGTAATTTTTTGTCACGAACTGTATAATTTCGAATCCATATTTATGCAGATGAGAGCTAGTTTGAACCACGGTAAAAATAACGTTCCTCAAGCCATTAAGTCATTAGACACAACAGTAGAATATATTTTCAATGTGAAGGTAGGATGATGTTGGTCTTGATGATTCTTGAAGTAAGTGTATTACAGATAAACAAACGGTACAATTAGTTCTTTCTATGGTATTGCAAGCACGAATCTTCGGTGAGGAATATGACTTACTCATAAATACCGGTGATTGTTACAATATAAGGAATTATATCCAAATTAAAAAAAATGAATTAAACAAACAAGGTGGGCCATTCAAAGATGTGAGAAGCCTTCTAGCCGCTATTTTGACAGAAATCAAATCATTTTTTCATCGTTTTTAACGGGCTAATGGACTCTCTTTTAAAAACATCATGCCCCGTGAAAATAGTTTTATTGGTCCAAAAACACGAAATTTCGAAAGTCTACATAGCGGCCAAATCAGGAACATGCGTATATGATATGACCCCCCTTATTACATGTTATATAAATTGTTATTTTTTTTTCAGTTTCATATTGCGGTTCCAATTAAATTAAAGGTTCCACGAAGGACCCTATATTGCTCAACCTGACCCTATATTGCTCAACCTGGCCGGACCAGAAATGAAAACGTGAAACACTACCAGGCCTCTCCATGGATGGTGATGTCATATACCGCATTATTGTTAGCTTTCTCACAATAGGGGGTGGCCATATCAGGAAAATGGCCATAAGAGGGACACCCACCTTACCCAATGTTGAACAATGTTAAAACACATTGAAAGTTATGAATGATTAATCTATTGCAGATTGTGGCAAAATTAAATTACCAATGATATATCAACAAAGTTTGAATTGCACGAACTAGATGAAAACCAAACAAAGCTTGCCAATAGCAATCATTGGTTGACCTGGAATGGATCAATTACTAGGTAATTGCAGGAATCAAACAGTTCCTAACTACCTCCGATACAACTGTAAAATATATAAGTCATATGAGAACCGAGCATTCTACCAACCGAAGTATGCTTCTCAGTGAAATTCCTTTCTGAAACTGAACAAGCTCAATATAATGTGAATAACATTAAAACAGTAATAATGAACAATCTCCAGTTATTTTTTACTTTACAACTGTCAATTATATACTTAAAATATTCAAGCTCAACTACAAAAAGAATTAACTCAAAAATTATGGTATGAGAGCAAATTAAATTTAAGTAACAAGCATTCATTCTACACTAAGGTTAATATCTTTTCCAACACAGTACAAAATTATGAATCTAAAATAGAAGAAAATGGGAAGGAGGAAAGTATAGAAATGTCCTGGTTGGAAGGTCGGAAGGCAGTAGACCATTGGGAAGACCGAGGGAGGACAATATTAGAAGGTATATTCGAGATAGAAGGTTTTGATGAAAACCACCTTGATCTTGTTAGGATAGAATCCAATTGAGAACGTTTATTACTGCGGCGATCATGTTGCGATTTGCATAAGCCATAGAGTTAGTTAGTTAATAATTTTCCAATATTCAAGTAGTAATATGATGTGTTGCATATGTTACCTGATTTTTATTTTATAATATATTTCATTTTTAAACATTTTTGAATTTTATTTAGCCCTTTCAATTAGCGTTTAAATTAATTTATATAAATTCATTAGCGCGATTATAATTTTATTCGTATAAAAAACTTCACACAATTTGCAATACTTTCCATAATATTAATTTAATAATTACCCTTGCACTACATTTGCAATTAGACACCTTATGCGTTATCATTTTATTTTATTTTTGTTTTCATATTTTGTTATTTACTTTAGTTCACATTGTCATCAACAATTCTCATTCCAAACCTTCAAAATAATTTCGATCGTTGCCAATTTTCACATCAAACCTGACCACTTAAGTGAATCTAATGTGTACTCTTTTGATTGTAATTTCAGTCGACCAAGACAACAATTACCTCATTTTCTCGCTTCGAGCAGCATCTCTTGACCTCAGGACAACATCGTCTCCAAGACCAGACACAAAATTTCCGAACTTTCAAATCGATGAAACTTCATTCAGTTTCAAATTTTGAACTTCGTTTCGGACTTTGTAAATTGTTTTTCAGTTCTAAATTTCTTCATCAAATTAAATTCTTTTTCCGACTTAACGTTCGGAACTGACGAGCATAGACTCAGTTCCTTGAAATACTGAGTCCGAAAATTGTCCGATATACTCTATTGTTTACGTGTGAGATCACATTATATTTTGATAACAAAGAAACAAAGATTCAATTTTGAATTTAGTATTGAATATTTTTCTTAATAATAATTTATTTACTAGTACTATAATTTGAAACGTTTTATTTTATTTTATTTTATTGTCAATTGAAAAATGAAATTATGTAATTTCATTTGTTATTTATATAGTTACTTCTATAGTTTCGTTGGTCGTTAAACCCTACATAGTCGCACTTTTTGTAATTACGACCGCAATCATTAAATCGTTTGTGTTGCTAATATTTTCTTTTATTTTTGTTATTATTATTATTATTTAATTTATTTTATTTTACAATTCACATACCCAAAGCTGACTCTAGCTGCTGAATAACTTTACGTGTGCTATATAGCTTTTGACATTATCGTTATGTTGCAATTTTGTGTTTTTTCATTTGTCTTTTCTATATTTTGGCATATATTAAATTAGAATTTTTATTTTACTTGCAATAATAGAATTGGACTTCACATTCGATATTTCCTATCTACTTATCCTATTGTGAGACTACTAAGGATTGTTTTCGTCATGTAAGCGTAATGTAACATAGTGTGTATTAGAACAAAAACATCGACAATCTGTATTCGTGCCAAGGTTAATTAATACAAGAAGGTTCATCACAGAGCAGTTGTCGAACAATACAATTTTTGTACTGATCGATACTAACCTGGATCAGAATTCATCTTCCCCGTCAGCTGAGCCAAAACTGTCTGTTAGACACTGTTGTATTAATCAATTACTTACATGATAACTTTAAGATAATTATCCTTGATGTCTAGAAAGTTAAAATATAATATTTGATACTGTTAGGTTTATTTTAGTTTGTGTTTTTTCCTTTTCAGTTACCCCTCCTCAAAAGTATTCTCCCAACGGTGTCCTTCTTGATTCGATTTCTTCTGCCCATATATTCCAGTTTATAAGAATTATGATTTATTTGTCGTACGATTTTGGGGAACGTATCATAACACATAGCAAACTTCTTTGCCACTCCGGCCTTGGGTGTAACATTTAATAATAGTACGATGTCTCCTGGTTGAAACCTTAATGTTTTCATACGCATTTCCACGTTTTTCGTAATGTTTGTAAATATTCTCGTAAGACACTTTTCGCGATTTTTGCAATACTTCCAATCTGTGTGCGTTCGACTGATACTAACAAGGTGTGTGCAAGATAGTATCAAGATCCAGATGAGGTTGATATCCCCACAATAGATAATGTGGCGAAAACTGGATTACGTCGTGCTGACTAGCGTGGTTATGCATGATGATTGCTTGCAAAGGAACATTCCAATCATCAACTGTATCATTAACAAAGTGTCTCAGAGCATCCTGAATATCTCCATTGACTCCTTCCGATACGCCTATCGTCTAATGCGAATTTGTTTCTCCGAACTTTAGTAGTATCCCTAGTCTATCACTGAGATTCTTAATAAAAGAACTACGGTGTGTGCTTAAGCAATCTGCTTATATTGCTTTTGGAATGACAAATTTAACTATGGCCTTGTTGTATAGTGCTAGTAAATAAATTATTATTAAGAAAAATATTCAATACTAAATTGAAAATTGAATCTTTGTTTCTTTGTTATCAAAATATAATGTGATCTCACACGTAAACAATAGAGTATTTCGGACAATTTTCGGACTCAGTATTTCAAGGAACTGAGTCTATGCTCGTCAGTTCCGAACGTTAAGTCGGAAAAAGAATTTAATTTGATGAAGAAATTTAGAACTGAAAAACAATTTACAAAGTCCGAAACGAAGTTCAAAATTTGAAACTGAATGAAGTTTCATCGATTTGAAGGTTTGGAAATTTTGTGTCTGGTCTTGGAGACAATGTTGTCCTGAGGTCAAGAGATGCTGCTCAAAGCGAGAAAATGAGGTAATTGTTGTCTTGGTCGACTGAAATTACAATCAAAAGAGTACACATTAGATTCACTTAAGTGGTCAGGTTTGATGTGAAAATTGGCAACGATCGAAATTATTTTGAAGGTTTGGAATGAGAATTGTTGATGACAATGTGAACTAAAGTAAATAACAAAATATGAAAACAAAAATAAAATAAAATGATAAAGCTAATTGCAAGGTGTCTAATTGCAAATGTAGTGCAAGGGTAATTATTAAATTAATATTATGGAAGATATTGCAAGTCGTGTGAAGTTTTTTTATACGAATAAAATTATAATCGCGCTAATAAATTTATATAAATTAATTTAAACGCTAATTGAAGTAAAGCCAAATAAACAAAAACAATTGAAAGGATTAAAAAAAAATTCGAAAATGTTCAAAAATGAAATAAATTATAAAATAAAAATCAGGTAACATATGCAACACATCATTTGACTACTTGAATACTGGAAAATCATTAACTAACTAATTCTATGGCTTATGCAAATCGCAACATGATCGCCGCAGTAATAAACGTTCTCAATTGGATTCTATCCTGACAAGATCAAGGCGGTTTTCATCACGACCTCCTATCTCGAATATCCCTTCTAATATTGTCCTCCCTCGGTCTTCCCAATGGCCTACTGCCTTCCGACCTTCCAACCAGGATATATTATAAACTCTGTACTTCAACAATCCGATCTATATGGCATAGCCTCAGATGTCGCGATTTCAGAATTTTTACATCTGGTGTATCGTACAGTCCGTGGGGATCTTCGATGTGTAGTCTCCTCCATTCTCCAGTCACACCGTCCCGTTTCGACCCGTATATCTGTCTCAAAATCTTTGTTTCAAACACACGTAGTTAATGTTCATCTGCTAGGGTCGTACTTCAACTTTTCCAAGCGTAAAGTATTACGGGTAGACTAACCGTTCTGTATATTTTGAATTTAAAATTTCCTGATATTATTCGCAAGGCTAAAAGATTCTGGACTGAATACTAAACATGCGTTGCCCGAAACTAAAAGACCTTTTTTCTTCCGTTACGTTTTTTGCTTGTTACGTATGTTCCCAAGTATATAAATTTGTTTACTTTCTCTAGGGCCCCATCTCTAATTCATATATTTTTTTTATTTCCTTCATTCCCTGTGTTTCGGCTTGTTATAATGTGTTTATTTTATCTTTGTTTACCTGTAGACCTATCGGATCGCACGCTTCTCCTAAGACATCTGTGTTGTTTTTGTAATGCATCTATATCGTCCCCTAATAAATATATATCATCCGCATATAAGAACACAACTTCCGCGAATTCAAAGTATTCAATGATAGTCCCTTTTTGTTTTCTTTATTTTATAAAATCAAATGTTCTTACGCAAAGTTGAACGATAGTGGTGATAATCCATCAAGTTGTTTGAAAATGTTGCGAATGATGAAACAATCTGACAAATTATTACCTATCCGTACCCTATTATGGGGTCGTTGAGACACATCTTCAGTAGTTCAACCATTTTTATGGGAATTCTAAATCGTATCAGGATACTGGATAATTTTTACCTTTTTATAGAATCATATACTTTCTTAAAATCAATGAATAGCTGATCAACCGTCACATTTTATTCCCATTTATTTTCCCAAATTTGTCTCAAGGCGAAAATCTGATCCAACGTAGATCTACTTCTACTAAACTCACATTGATGATCTCTAATGACATCATCTACGTATTCACTTAGGCGTGTTAACAGAATATTACTTAAAATCTTGCAACCGTTTGGAAGTAGCGAGATTGATTCCGCGGTAGTTAATGCAGTCAGATTTATCGCCTTTTTTGTAAATCGGAACCATTGTTGAGATTTTCCATTCCTCTGAGGGCTCTTCTTTTCTCCATATAGCACTTATCAATTTATGTTGTCCTTTGATTAGTGCCGTTCCTCCCGGTTTATTTAATTCTGCTGGAATATTGTCTATTCGTGGTGACCTAAACGTTTTCAGTTTCTTTACCGACATTTCGATTCAGAAACCGCTAGGTTCGAGGATCCACGGTTCTGTGGTGTATATTTCATATTCCTCTATTTGTTCCCCGCTGTCTGCATTAATAAGTTTGTCGAAATAACTTTTATACATGTACACAATTTTATTCGGATCCGCTTGAAGATCTCCACGTTCATATCTAATCATTCGTAACCTAGGATGGTAACCTTAACGAGTGTAAATCTTTGTATAGGTCATGTCAGTTATTTGTCTTGCTGTTATTTATCCTGATTCTTCTGCGTCATATAATCTCGCTTTTTTGTTTCTGAACCTGCTTGTGGCGTTTCGTTTCGCGTTACTGAAGTGGTTGGTTTTGCTTCCCTTTTATTACTTAGCCACCGTTGCATTGGTTGTTTTCGTTCGTCATGAAGCTTACGGCATTCTTGATAAAACCAAGATTTTTTTGCTGTTGTTCTTTCTTACATACAACTTTCTTCACTGCGCTCTGAATTGTTTCACGAATTGTCTTCTACATTTTACTTACATCAATTTCATTATTAATATCATCATTATTATTACTCGAGTCGGCTAACATTTGGAACCTGTTTGAAAGTTCGAGTTGGTAATCTGCTTTTATGCCCGGATAATTTAATCGTTTAACTACGAATTTCAGTTGTTTTTACCCTTGCTTTCTCTGTTCGTGATGCATAACTTTCTTTACCTTTGTGATTTCTAATTGATGGTCGGTGTCACCTTCCGTTCCTCTGTACTACCTAACGTCCATTATTTTATTGTCTTTGTCTATCTACTACTACATAATCAATCTGGTTGAGAATTTTGCCGTTCGTAGATACCCATGTGTATTTGTGTTCAAAATGAGTGCTCTTTACCAGTAGGTTTTTCGAAATCACGTAAGTTATATCTTTCTCCATTGTTGTTTGTCTTTTCGTGAAGGTTGTATTTGCCTATAATAGGTCTATATTTTTCTTCCCTCCATACATTCGCTTTGAAATCCCCAACTTAAATCTTGAAGTATACTTCGGTAATCGGTCAAACAGCCTTTCTAGCTCATCGTAGAATTTATCTTTGTCGTTATCATTTAACAATTTTACAGTAGATGTTCCGTAATCATATCGTATGTCTTTGATTCAGAATTTTGAGTGTGTTCTATTATGGCTGGTTATATAAAAGGTTTTAAGAACCGTTGTGGTTATGTAAAAGAATCCATATGAAGTGACCACAGCAATGTGCGAAAACACTAAATTAAACAAGTTACTAAGTGAATAAGTTAAGATTATTAAAAGAAGTAACATATAAAGAGTGCTTCTAATATGTTAATATAAAGTATAGCCTATCTTATTTAGAAGAAATGATATACGAACAATTGAATTGAAATTTGCAAACAAATTATCCAAAATCATCAATAAATCGTCCAAAACTTGCGAAAAATCGAACAGGACACAACATAAATTCACAATGTTATTGTAATTATGCAAATCTAATTCGAAATTGAAATGATAGCTAAAGATGATAATAGAATCAGCCAAACCCCTCTCACACTTTACTCGAGTCTTGCGTCGAGCTTTCCTTGGCTTGAGACAGGGTGGTATGTTTCCATGAAAATACATTATGAAATATACCAGCGTTTTAAGGCATTCCTGATTCTGAAATATATTTCTTTAGAAAATAAATTCTCAGAAAGACCGGTAAATGGAATCTAGCAATTGGATAAGTCACTAGGTAAATTCACAAAATATTTAAGTTTTGTTTGTATAAGTTTTGTTCAAGTGTAGGACACAGCCCGGAACAGAATGAAAAGTCGAGTACGTTATTGGTTATGTAAACAAAAGTATAGCAAATATTGCATTAAAATGATTAAAAACGCTGCAGTGATACCGCATTGTAATACATGCACTAAAGTCAACGGAAGTCATCTCGAAATGCTCTTCTCAAAATGTTAAAGATTTCGATAAAATTTATATGTGTAAGGAGTAAAATTGCATATTTAGATTAAAAACGGAAATAATATGTAGTGCTGCATCATATTTCAAAAGCAGTTTACTTAACAATCTAAAACGAAAACCCTATTGCTATTATAGGGGTTCTTTGTTCGAACCCCGAAACCCTGTGTTTAATTGGCTAAGTTCAATGTAAACAACACGAAAGTATTATGACTAGTTATTAGGTTTGAGTATTTTTCGATAACATTTTAGGCTTCAAGTATGGAATTTTAATTTAAATTTAAATCAAAACCGAACCATAGTAGCAATAGGAAGTAATTCGTGATGTACAAATATGCATTTGTATTGATTGAGGCTTGTTTTTTGACTTATTTAATGGCTAATGTTCAATATATGGTTGATAGGGTATGTTTAGTATTAACTGGAACAGAGACATTTGAGCGAAAATTCATTATTAATGCGAGAATGACAACTATAAGCAAGTATGTATACACAACGTATCAAATCATAAGATGGATTAAAAATGTACATTTTCTGTGGAAATGTTCTTTTCATTAGAAAATTCCAAAAGCCGCATGACTAATGCCAATTTTGTGCTTAACATTCAGTTCCTTCTTCATATGACTTAGTGTTAAGAATATTTCGAGAATAATTACATTCATGAATTGTTTACCAGAGCTGTAGAAGCCTAATATATCTTTTTAAATTTTCAGAACTCAGTGTTTCTGTAGACAGTTGTAATGAGATAGAAAAAAAACATTCGTGTAGCTGCAATCGACACTGCAGAACCAACGAAATTATAGGTAGAACATTAAGTCGGATCTCTAAAAAAAAATGACTAGATTAAACCTTTTATAAGAAAATGTCCCATATCATCTCAGTGTTTCCTTTAAAGGGCTCTTTATATACTATAAATCTGCATTCGTTGAAAATAGTGTGCACCAAAATAGATGGTTAAATAATCGTAGCACTAAAACCCAGCTGTTCGAAAATACGTAGTTCGAAAGCAAGGGCCCTCAACATGTAGTTGTATTAATTTCAAACTTATAATAGCTATGTATAATTATAGTAGACCAACGAATAAGTCTTCATTGAAATTATCGTGAAGAAACAAGAAACGGTAGAACATTCCGAGACGTTATACACAAAAAATTATTGTGATGGTCGGCAAAATAGGCAATTTGAGCGATGAAAATTCTTGCAGGTTTAAAATGGCCTTTAATCAATATAAATCGTGTTTACTATGCTCTCATTTACCCATCTCCAATATCGTAAACTTTTCACACAGGGTTGTTGATTTCCACAAAATACTGGAATATACAGTTGCTTTATATTGTTGCAAAACCTAAATTCCATCTTATTTTGCCTTTGAGCCATTTCACGTCAAATCAAACAGTCATTTACCTCACCATTTCAGGGTTTTTATGAATTTTGGTATGTTAGTAAGGCCTGATGAGTAACATGAAAAATATAATATTGTAGTCCTGTGTCATGTATTTCTGGAGTTAAAAACATCTCAAACTATGAATTTTCCCTGACCTTTTCAGCCACATCTATTAGTGTAAGTGCTTGTAACTTTTATACTAATTAACATAGATATTTGAGTGTTGCGTTATTGTGAATGTCTTAGAGGTTTAATTTGCTATGCAACATTTGACCCACTGTATATTAAAAACAAATGACGTTGAACTTTGAATATGACCTTGAAAACAACAATAAAGTCTGCTCCGATTTTTATGAAACATTCGCAGATTAATAGTATGTTTATTTTAAAGACATGTGCAAAGCTCCATAATGGGATACCAATTCGAAGGTGAACATATTTAAAATTTTACGGTCGTCAAATATTTTTGGCCCATGGCCGGGTTTATATCTATTTCCCGTGGACAGTTTGATGAAAGCATGTTGTAAATTGTGTCATTGTATAGGTTAAAAGGCAAGCGTTATGAAAAGTATTGGTGGTAATTTGGATAATCCTTCTGGGGCACTGGATTAGGAGAGAATCCAATATTGTCACTACACATGCAATTTGTAGTATACAAGTGAATGGAATTTTTATACCTAGAGTTATGGTGTTGCTGTTTAATTGTAAGATTTTATAACAACATTGTTACCAGATGATGTTATCCACTTGTGTAGCCATTTGGGATATGAATAGGAAAATCTGGAATAAGAAATTTATAATATATAGGCAGCCATACTTTCAACAATCTTTGGAACTATTGCATCAAGAGCTACGATTTTAGTGGTTTACAATCAAATTATAAGGAAGTGATGGTAGTCACCTATGTAGTTCATCTTGGCCTGTGTAGAAGGAAAAAATTCAAAATGGTCGCTGGAATATACAATTTATGACATACAGCAAATATTTTCAAAATTATTGCACCTAGAGCAATTATTCTGGTGTCGATCTTTGTGTTCTAGGATTAAAATCATCAACAAGTGACTGTTGCTATCTGGGGGAGTATGTCTTGAGCTGTGGAGAAGGAACAATCAAATATGGCTGCCAGAACGGGCAATTGTAGTTTTTGAATAAGATTTTTTAAATTAAATCATTATATTATTTAGTTTGCTCCCCAACGAAAAGGATAATCTCTTCCTTCGTAACATTATCACAAATGGAAAGAATTGACATTTCTTTATATCTTGTGACTTACTGGTGTACTGGCGATTGTGGAAAGAATTCATTCTGATTGACAAATGTATCTTCTAATATAGTTAGACAAATGACATTCTAATATAGTTATATGACAAAAAATACTAAATGTTCGGAAAATCCTCAGCAGAATGAACGACGACTGAATTTTAAATCAGGAGCTATTTAACATCATCAGCCAATAACTACTCTTTGTCCATGATATGCGTCGAATATTTATTGTAACTCAAATGAGAATATAGGTTACACGTCGTAAATGTTCAATTTCGTTTTTTCCCTTTAGGTATCCTTGGCTCAGACCAATCACTCATACGTAGCAATATCATTCATATCGTATTATCGTAAAATAGGAAACACAGGTAAGACTGGTACAAAGCTATGGAACAACCACACAGTCAGAAACCTTTGAAGGAAGTGATTAGATAAAACTAAATCTTGATGGTAAGATATTTATTAATACAACATAAATGCATGTAAAGCTGTTGGAGGTTATAGTACAACTGATCACATTTAACATTACTTAGATCATCTCAATGAGAAATGGCGTCCCTTCTTTCTTTCTTCTTAGAAAAGTTCATACCCATCGGGAGACTGAAATAACGTGTAAAATATTATTAGGGAGTTTTCATTGATTTGTCGACAGCTTTCTTTACGTTCATGGTGAACTCTTGTATAAAGCAACTTAAAAGTTTTTGTAAGTATAACAGCTTTATAAAAGAAGTCCTAATTGTGCAACAATATTAACTAAATTTAAGAATTTATTCCACTTATTCCTGACCGATGCTAACAGCACCGATATACATTTCTTTAAACGTAAAAGTAAATAAGATTGACGCTTAAAATAATTTTAAAAATATTATACACTTTAGAAGAGTTGTCTTCAACAGTCTTAGAGCTAACGTAAAATAACTTCCTAACGCAAAGAAGTGCATAAGTGAATGAATCTTAAACAGTAGATTAGCCAACATGATGTATTATTTTTTCAGACTAAAAAGGCACAGCTCATAGAAAATGAGCGAAAAGTCATGTCAAGATGCCGTTCTGGTCGACAATCCCTTTAGTCATCGTCATCACGAATGTAGGTTTCCAACGCTCATGCTTCTAATTATAGAAATCTCGGATAACTGTTAAGTACATTTCACCAACACTTTATCAGGCAAGTTTGAAGAGATGACGGAAGATCTCGTACATCTTTCCTTAGCCAACAAAGTCCTCAGTTTTGTACCTTAAGTGAAAAGCTATGGACCTATTTAGAGCAAGGGATTGAGCACACACCTTGACAACCAAGGAAACCTTTTGAATGTTTTAAATAATTCCAACGGAAAGGATTCATATCGACGCTATTTACGATGTTAGAGATTGATTAGAGAAGGTGACAATTTTTCAATTTATTAATCAGAGCCCGTTAAAGTAAAACTAAAAACAATGAAAGAAGGTCGTCGCCAGGAATTTTCCCAAGGGGACAATATTAAGAGAACATTATGTAT
>JAGDQP010000726.1:61010-106972 GCA_022664845.1 Lepisma saccharinum
ATTCCGAAAGAAACCGAACTGTTGAAAACAAATAGTACCACTAGTGCCATCTGTTGTAATATTTTACCGGTAGATGGCGTAGTCCCTCATTGACAACTGGTATAAATGTCATGACATTTGGATGCACGGCAACAAAGTTATTGCGTTTCAACTGTCAGTGTGTTGTGTACATCGGTCGGAAAATGAGTTTCAAACAACGAGCTGCAATTGAGTTTTGTGTTAAACTGGGTAAACCTTTTACTGAAACGCACCAAATGCTACAAAATGCATATGGTGATGAGTGTCTATCCCGTACGCAAGTTTACGAGTGGTTCAGGCGATTCAAATCGGGTAGAGAGACGCTGGATGATGATGAAAGATCAGGCCGTCCCAGAACCGGATTATCGGAAGAAAACATCGAAAAAGTGCGTGAATTCATCAAACATAACAAAAAAGCGTCGGTGAAAGTTATTGAAATGGAATTAGGCATTCCTCAAACAACCGCATACCGCATTTTGACCGAAGTTTTGGGCCTTAAGAAGGTTAATTCGCGGTTTGTACCACACAAACTCACCGAAGACCAAAAAGTTGATCGAATTGCGCATTGCAAAGACATTGTTAAAAGTGCTCGGCAGGATCGAATCTTCTTGAAATCGATTGTAACTGGTGACGAGACGTGGTGTTTTGAATATGAGCCCGAAACAAAGCGGCAAAGTGCTGAATGGAGAGCGCCGGATGAAGGACCACCCAAAAAAAGTCGCTTGGTGAAGTCAAAAGTTAAGGTGATGCTGATTTGTTTTTACTATTCAAAAGGAATTATCCACAAAGAATTTGTTCAGCCCGGCCAGACAGTCACTGGAGAGTTTTACTTGGGCGTCATGAAGCGTTTGCTGGCAAGAATTCGTCGTATTCGGCCCGAATATCGAGAAATCGGCAGTTGGACTCTTTTGGACGATAATGCACCATCACATCGTTCGCGACTTGTAACTGAATTTTTGGTCAAAAATCACATTATTCGTTTGCATCATCCGCCCTATTCACCAGATCTCGCTCCGTGCGATTTCTATCTGTTCCCGAAACTGCATTTGGCGATGAAAGGAAAGTGGCACGCATCGATTGAAGCCATTGAGAAGGCGACGACCGCCGTCCTAAAGACCATTCCAATAAAGGACATGGAGAAGTCGTTTGACAACTTGTTGGAGCGTGCAAATATGTGTATCGATGCAGAAGGGGAATACATTGATTAATAAAAATGATTTGTTCCAAAATGTACATTGTTTTTTTGTTTTTTTAAAACGTTCGGTTTCTTTTGGAATGGAGGGTGTATATATATATATATTTATTTATCAATCTATCAATTGAAGTAATTCATAATTTTATAATATTTGTTGTTGATGAGAAAGGTGATGTCCTGCACTATGGCGGCTTACGTTAGTGACCTTCAAATGTTTCGGCTGAAAGAATTAACTTCAAAATATGGAACAGTAAATTTAATTTATGTTAGTGTTAGATGAGTTAATTTTCAAAATACCAATATTTTGCTTCATTTGTTCAGTTTGTTTAAAAATTAAAAATTTGATTTGTGAGTAACAGAGCATCGTAAGATGAGGGTCCGAAAATTATTACTATAAAATAATGTGTATATTATGATTGGCTTATTCGTGTTTTTAAACTTTGTATATAAATGTGTGTGTATGAAACTGAGTAAGTAAGTATGTGTGTGAAAGAAAGAGAGAGAGAGAGAGAGAAGGACTTATTTCTATTTTCTTTCTACGAGAACCGCTCCAATCTCATAAAACAGAGTACTTTCAGAAGAAATAAAAGTTACAGAATTATACAATATAGCATTCGTGATTTTACTTTCGAGTTTGTTTTTATAAAGTTTGTTTGGTGAGTAGAATTTGGCGTATTTGCGATTACGTAGGCTGAAATATATATGATTCAATACATGTAACGGGATATTTCAAAGTAGCTTCTTATGGAATGGATGCAGTGAAAAGCATAGAAACATACACAAAATATGTAAAATAGTAGAGGATATCTTCCTTCAGAAAATGCAAATTTGTGGTTAAGATTTCCAGATTTTTTAAATGTTACTTCTAATTTGTGTCTTATATACATATAAAACTTGTATTTAAAAAGCAAACATGTATACTTTTAAATAGTTTTAAAATCTAAAAGTATATTAAAAGAATTTAAGGAGATAATTGTACTAAAAAACAACAAGAAAATGTTTATTAAAAAATATGTGTTATGTTGGGTAGACTATATACACAAAGTTATTTACAGGTAGGTATTTAATATGGAGTGGGCGATAAGTCCACAAATCCCGAAAAGGTGTATTAAATTCGAAGATACCATTCTAGTGTGATTGCTTATGAAGGTTCTAAATTTCAAAAACATCGTTACACGAAGTTTTGTCTTGTTTGGACTTACTTCTTTTTTCTTGTGGCCAATGCCAACAGTTGATCATAAAATTGCTTGTCTCTGGGATGTCCTATATCAGATTCAGGGATATGTCTCAGTAAATAATAAGGAAATGTAAGGAACCTCAATAACAGATTGTGTATGGATGCATACACATTATAATTTTACAAATATTTAATTTTATCCACGGGCTGATTGTCCCAGCTTCTTTCATTAATAGGTTCTTATACACCAATCAAAAGATTTGTGCCATCTTCTTTAATCTTTGTGGGAGGTACGGTAGATTCGTTCCTAGTTTTAGGTTGACTGTAACCCATTTCAAGTGACGCAGGAACTATGAAAGCCTGGAAGCATAATGGAGGATGCAAGAATCAACAGCTAGTGCAAAACAAGAATATAAGGAACGGATTTTTTATAAACGTAAGTTATTTTTCTATACCTTTACAGTAACAAGGTTTAGCTAAATTTTTCAATGCATATGGAAATATGACAACCAAAATAAGTTTATATCAAAAGCCTCGAAGAAGTGTATATATAACAATATATATTTAAGGAATAGCAAGGGATTGGTGTCAATGTGCGTTGGACATTTTATAAAAGTTTTCTGGACAATCGGTCAATGGATTATTCAATACTGCTCTGTTTACATACACTTCCGAAGGTGCACTTAAGATACAGTACATCTAAAGCGTTCGGTTAATTTTAATACATTTCAATTTGCACACAATTGAAGACCTGAATTGCAAAACTATCCAAGTACACCTGAGATTTTTCTAGGAGGAACAAAACCAGTCCAAGGATTTAAGATTTAATTCAATTCAGTAGAAATGCAATTGTAATGAAAAAGATGTTTCAAGTTACAGCTAGGATGAAATATTATGGAAGTGGACATGGATGCCACAGAACAAAAAAGGACGATAAATGTGGGCCTGGGATGTTTTGCAATTCATGGCTTCAATTAGGGTCCACGTTTAATTAATTGGAATCTGTTTTGCTCCAGAAGATGATACTATAAATGTACGATTTTGTAAAGAGCGTAATTTTTATCTAATTTACTTGTTTCAGCATGAATAATAATCCCAATGATAATTGCATTAATGTATTTTTTCAATTTTAATAACATTTCCTTTCATTTAAATTCAATTTCTAGTCTTTTGAAGACAAAAAAATATCATACTGTATTTCTTTATTTTGATAACTAATTGGCTGGAATATAATTACGAACATATAATTGGAAGAAAAAGAATTATCGGTACCTACCACACATCGTTCATCATAAAATTCGTGATTATCGGTTGTATTGTATCCTCTGTGTCTCACACGACAAGTTTGACCCCTTCCTATACACGTGTTTGGACCAGAGTTTGAACACAATCCATAAACATCTGTATTTAAAAGCACATATTAGTTGTATGTTAATTACGAATCTAACACTAACATAACTTCATTTTTGAATTTATTTCAAGCTCTGTAGACATCTTTGGATCAAGACGATGAATTACATATGAAGTTACATAACTTCAATGTTACTTAATATTCGCACACTATGTTTACTGAAACATATAATCTTCATCTCTAACACACTTGAAATCTGAGAGAAAGCAGATAAATTAAACGAAATGCAATGACTTCTTGATAAGTATCTACAAATAATGAATATTAATTTCCATATTAAAATCACGTAAAACAGAAATATATTTCATATTTGAAGTCTACGTCTACGTTGTTCAAACATTACGACAGTACAGTTTAGTTACTTTGGACCCTCTTTCTCCTATAGTAAGCAAAATTAAAGTGATACCCTCTCCGTAATATGTACATACCCAGCAAAAATATACAAAGTTTCTACCCTCTTCTCCGGATGCTCACGTAAGTTTTGAACGAACTTGATCTCGAAAACTTAAGACATAAATAACCACATTGGTTAAAAATATCCTTTTATCCTAGTATTTTTTGTAAACAGTAACTAAAAATATCAATAACAACTTATCAAAGCTTGTAAATATAATGCTGTTAGAGTCCATTTTATTTCTTTAACGGGACAAATCTCTTAAAAAACTTCACTTATTTAATTGAAAACAACATTTCACACTGTCACGACAAAGCTTATTGGGGCTGCCTCTTAAACACAACAAAGGAAGTTATTAGGTAAAGGCTTAAAAAGATTCTACAAACATAAAATGTAATTAATCCCAAAAGTGTACTTGTTTTAATTTAAAAAGATCTTTGCCAGAAATGTTGCTTTAAATAACACTGAGAGATATGTTATACATTTATCTAGTTTAGTATACCATTTTAGATGAAAGAAAAAAGACTTCATATGTACAGAAAGTTTAAACACTGGCGTGTCAGGAATACGCAAAACACACAAATTAAAGTTACAACAAAGGTTTATTTGTCCATCCCTGCGTAGACACCTGAATTGCAGCTTTATTAATCAGTCGATAACGGTTCATAACTTATTTATGAAAACTTGTTAATAGTTACACATTGATATTTACACTTACCTCTACATGTTTCACATTTTCCTACAAGGCAAAAAATCAATCTACTTATCTGGCACATTAATTTAAGAGAAGTGTACACGAACGTTTCATTTACCCGAATGATTATCATACAATATATGTATATTCCTGGAAGTCTGCGAAATGGTGTCCACGCAGCGGTTTCTTCAATGCCCCGAAGAGGTGGTAATCAGAAGGGGCCAAGTCAGAAGAATAAGGTGGGTGTAGAAGCACCTGGAACCCCAGATCATTAATGGCAGTCGTGGTTGCGCAACTCGTGTGGGGACAAAAGTTGTCGTGTTGCAGGAGCACACCTTTCTCCTATTTTTCCTGGTCGCTTCCTCTGAATTGCACGGCTCAAACTCCGAAGCGTTGTCACGTATTACTCGCTGTTAATGGTGGTCCCAGGTTCCAGCTAGTCAATGAGTTTGATTCCATCCTTGTCCCAGAAAACTTTTGCCATGCGTTTGCCTACGGAGGGCTGTGTACCGATCTTCTTTGGCGTACGGCTGCCTTGATGCTTCCACTGCATTGATTGGGATGTGGTCTCTGGCTCATGGTAGTTATCGAAGTCTCGTCGCTAGTAACGAATTTGGACATATAGCCTTCTGGATCCTGGCTGTAGCGTTGCAGATCACTGCTCACGGCCTTGCGCTGTTGCCTTTTTGCAGCATTCACAGATTTGGGAACCCAACTCACAGACACCTTAACCATCTTAAGGTGTTCGTTCACTATGAGGTACAGAGTGCTTCTCGCATGTGGCCGCCTTCTATTCCGTGAACGTTATGCACTTCTTGTCCTGAATGAGCCGCTCCAGTCTTCAACTGTTCACTGGTGTTGTCACAGTCACTTTCCTTTCAGAACTGATTCCCTTCGCCGTTGACGTGCGGCCACTTTCCAGCCGATTACCCAGTTGTATCCGGTTTTGCATGACGGTGCGCACTCTCCACATAATGCCACCAATCGCCTGTGAATTTCCGCAGTCTGTACACCCTCTTTCTACAGAAACCACGTTGTCCACGCTGTCCTTGCTGATCACCTGCCATGTTGTCCGCTCACGTACTTACAGCTGTTGGGAAAATGTGCTGCAGGGTACAGGGATTACACGTTTCGGTATTGCTCTTCCACCTGAAGGCAGACCTAAGTACTTCCTCCTTCAACTTTCAGGAGGAGCTCAATGGGGGACCCTGAAAGAAGAATAAAACTAAAGTGTAAATCAATATGCAAAGCCCCTTGTATAATTGCACTGTAGAAACGTTTATTGTTTCGCAACTTACAAAAAATTATTTTTCCTCCACATGGTGTAAACTAGAAAGTCAGATATTCTGGCTTCCACTATATTCACGTGAAACCACCCTCATCAGCACTTTAAATTTGAAAGACCTGAACATCAGAAACTTTGTTAATGTCTTTTGCAATATAAAGGAAACATGCATTTTTAGATAACAACTCTTATAAATGTTTTAAACATTTACATAGGTATTTCATTTCATGTGTGTGGTTATTAGTCATTCTGCTTTTGGAAAATAATGCAGTCAATTGAAACATATTTTCTCAGGGAATGTTACACGATTGGAAAACAATTCCTACATTAGCAATATAATGTTGTTGTTGATTATTTCGACCAGTCTTGAACATGTTAGCAGCATATATAATTAAATTCCACTTTACCACACACATTTTTTTTGTTTCTGTTAAGTGTAATGAAACATCATATGAGCAAGTTTGATGATACAGTAAATTAGTATAAATGTTTGTATTCAGATAGCTTATAATCATAACTCTGACTTGATGACACACAGAGGTACTACTCGGTATGTTTCAATCCAGGAAATTATCCTTTCTAAGATATGAATAAAAATAATAACTGTCCACGGTTAATTGCCAGTTATTTAATTGTATGACCATTTTTCTTAGACTAAATATACGTAGATTAACAAGATTCTTATATTAATAATTATTACAATTTTCGCCAATACCAATTATATAAATTTTTCACCAAGTAGACCTACATTTACCTTCTGGTTTAACGCATTCAAAATCCATTTCGCAAGTGTATACATCCGGAATCTTGCAAGAGGTGCATGCAATTTTATCTCCATCTATAATAAAAAGGAATAAAAAATTAAGTATAATTATTAACAAGCTAACGCATTGTGTTATTATAATTCAACTTCAATTTTGGTATTCTTTTTTTTTTAATACAATGAAACACATTAGTTACAATCTATACTAAAGTAATATTATTCAGGGACAGTCCAAAAATGTAACTGGAAAAGATGTTACCAATACTTAAATATTGAGAATTGTTAGATGATATTACACATCCAAATCAATTTCGTATGTTTGAGCAATTTAACATCCGTACTAAAATAGGACTGAAAGTTAATATTCTTCCTTTAGTATTTGAATATCAGGTACAAAATATAGTGTTACTTTCAGTGTATGCGAGTTATTAAAGTTCTCGGTAATAGTTGCTATTTTACAACTTTTATCAAGTCTACTACTACTACTGACTTCTTTAATCGGTTATAAAAAATAGATTCTAGTCTACCGTATTGCTTATTCTAAATTAGACCTACATTCAATTTATATTAATATGTTATTTTCTGTCGGAGAAGACAGTTTCTCAAAAATAAGATTTTGTGATATCTTTTCAAAGTAATGAAATAAACATGATACTTTCATAACAAAAACAACATTTTACATAATGTCATACTTTAAAGGTGTTGCAAAAACAACCAGAGATTAATTATAAACAGAGGGAGGCAAAACTTGCATGTGTGAAAAATTCTAATATCGGTATTTCTATGAAATGACACTACTAGTAACCATTGCAGCATAAGTGGAAAATTACCACGAACTAAATTCACAAGTAAAATCATTTACAGCATTTTATCCGAATTATTTAATTTTCAACGAATAAAGCAATTATATTTTCTACGAAATTATATTCCGAAATCACATTTGAATGTGTTTTAATCAAAAACCGAGCAGCCGAGCTCAATTCTGTGTTAGCTCGGGTCGAGGCGAGATTGTGCGTCGTGAGTTCTTGCAGTAGCTGTGCGGGTAGTCCCGCGTCATTGGCTTTTCGGAGTGTGGTCGATTTTTGTTGAAGTGTAGAAATATGAACTCTGTAATATAAACAAAACAAAATTAACATTGATCTAAGAAGTGTGACTCAAAAAATTAACAATTTCTACATGAAGAAATTGATGAACAGTTGAAACTCAAAGAAAAACAAATTTAACTTACTGGAGTAGATAACTACAGAAGGTAGCATACATTTAGTGTGCGTCACTCGAAATAGCTCAGACAGGAATTAACAAGTCTAATGGGATATTAATACATAAGGAGGGAGGAATGACCCAGGAAGTACCAATGAGCTTAGAAAACAATGGTCTATACCAAGCTGTAGCATTCATACTTCCGCTAGAATTTACTGATCAATAGACCAAGGACATATCTCAAGTATACGGAACTGTGGTTCCTGTCACGAAACTTTTTTCCATCATATCATTTTTGTAGCTATAAGGGGAAAATAATAGTAACATTTAACAAACTAAAGAAAAGACCGTCGTTTTTTTTAAACGTGTTAAGACTGAAAATACCAATATTTGCAAATTTTCCTCCAGATATTTGCCCGAAGTGTAAGGATTTAAGGTTTGAAGGACACGATTGCCAGCAAGGCGACACAAATACACCGTACGAAATACTTACGCAGGAGGAGTCGTGTACAATGAATCGTGTACTGTGAAATCATGTGGCAAGTCTAGTGCAGGGCAAAATATAGGAGAAGGGACGAGAAGAAACTATCGGTACCTCAAAGAACGTTTGGAAAGTGAAGAAAAAGTTCAATATCAAAATTTACGTAAGTTGAATCCATCGTCATTGCCGCGAGCAGCCAGTAAAAGGCGAGTTATCTGCTCTGAATCTCTCAAGCTTCTGAAGGATCATATTCCTAGAAGGTGGACTAAAATCAGGTGTCAAACAACATCGATATTTGTGGTTCCATCCCCGTGTGAGGTTACGTTCCGAGGACCTCGACTAGTAAGTGACCTGGCTATTAAAACTTTTTTCCCAAACTTTTAGAGCCGGCCGGTTGGGCGAGAGGTCTGCGGCGGTAGTCCATCGGTTCGAAGGTTCTTGGTTCGAGTACTGGAAGGGGCATGGCTGTGGATTTTAACAGCTAAAGACGAATCCTGACGGGCCCATATAAAAATTAAAATTTACCAAGTTTTACACCAGCATTTTGACAAATTGAAAAAAAATGAAGTGGATTGAAGTGGAATATTTCGTGTTATTAGTGACTATGTTTTAAATGTGTTATCCTTTACATTGTGGAATCGCATGTAAAATGCAAAGTAGACATATTTAAGCAGTTCCGCAATTATCACCCAATCCACGTAGCTTGCTTGTAGAAACTTGCAGACGACAGTATGAAAATAAACAATTATAATGTTTATACATCGCATATTTTCAGACGCTTTAAACCAATTGCTATCGCAGTGCGGGGCGACTTGCACCCATCAGGCCTTATTATTTCTGGTATTGTTCACGATGTGGCAGTTATATGCAGACATTTACCGGCTGACCACAACCATCGAATGGAGATAAATATTTTTAGAGACCATATAGCACTTGAGTTACAACGTCTTCGTCCATTTCCCCTGGTACTCTGTTCCGACTTTAATGCTACAAGATGCAGAAGGGTTTCTAAAAATTATGATAATGTAAGCATAAAATTAATTAAATTGACCCAAACTTTCATACTTTGGAAGTTTGCAAGCCTGGTAAATACCAACCTACATATGAATATAATACGGGAAGTTCGCGTATTGATCAAATATACGTTACGCAAGATATTCAAGATGAATTAATACGGACGACTATATATCCCATGGCAATTTCTGACCACAATACCGTTTTAGTGGAGCTCGAACACAATCTAACAACCGACTCATGGAGTGATTATTGCAGGTATATGAGTTCAAATATATTATTGGAACAAGGGTATTTATTAACAGTGAAAAATATTATAAAAGCAGCAAAATATGCATATATTGCATATAATAAGAACGATACGAACAAACGTATATCTGCAAATCAAAGAAGGGTGTTTAAATTTTAAACATGTACACCTACAAAGTGTTGCCTCAAGAGTGCATAGATAATTGAGTGTTGTATGTCACGGGACTCTTTCCTTCGCCTAGAAATTTTTACATGATTATCTACGGAGCCCTAATTAAATATTCAACATTGGAGCATGACAATAGCTTATCTACTAGACATCTTTAAGGAGACTAAATCTAGATATTCAGGCATTGGAGGCTAAATTTATTATAGAAGAAATCACATTTTTACTGTTTTATACATATTTATTAGACAGAAATCCTTTATTAAATGCTCTACTCCAATTGAAATTCGAAGTTAATTGACTAAATAATCTGAACATAAAAACAGATTACCAACTCGAACTCTGAAATTGGCTCGAAATCTTAGCCGACTCAAGTAATAATAATGATGATATTAATAATGAAATTAAAACAAGTAAGATGTGGGAAACAATTCGTTAAACAGTTAAGAGCGCAACGAAGGAACTTGTAGGTGAGAAGAAACAACAGAGAAACAAACTTCGGCTTCATTTAGAATGCCTTAAGCTTCATGAGGAACGAAAACAACCAAGGGAAAGATGGCTAAGTAATAAAAGCGAAACAAATACCAACCACTGCAGTAACGCGAAACGAAACGACACACGTAGGTTCAGAAGCAAAAAGCGAGAATACATGACGCAGAAGATTCAGGAGATAGAGAAAAACGGCAAAGGAAATAACATACGAGATCTATGCAAAGAGGTAAATGTCAGGCAAACTCGACTTAAATTATCGATGTGTGGAAAAGTTATTTCGGTAAACTTCCTAATGTACACAACGGGAACAAACAGATGAGTTTGAAATCTATACCACAGAACCATTGATTCCCGAACCTAGAGAGATCCAGTCCTTAATGTCAGTAAAGAAATTGAAAATTTCAAATCACCAAGAATAAACAATATTCAAGCTGAATTAATTAAAGCGGGAAGAATGGTACTTATCAAGGAACTACATCAATTGAAAAGTGCTATATGAAAAAAGGAGGAGCTCCCAAAGGAATGGAAAACCTCAATAATAGTTCCGATTTACAAAAAAAGGCGATAAATTGGACAGTAATAATTACCGAAGGAATTCGTTAGTTCCAACCTCTTACAAAGTATTAAGTAATACTTTGTTAACACCTCTAAGCGTATAAATAAAATAATTTCAGATCACTAATGTTGATCTAGAAGAAATAGATCGACGTTGGACCAGATTTTCGCTGTAAGACAAATCTTAGAAAAGCTATAGGAATACAGCGGGACGGTTCGCTAGCTATTCATTGATTTTAAGAAAGCATATGATTCTATGAAAAGGGGAAAGTTAAACAGTATCCTGATACGACTTGGAATCCGAAAATCTGGTTCAACTAGTGAAGACGTATCTCAGCGACCCCATACGCAGAATACTGATTGGTAATAATATGTCAGATAGTTTTACGATTCGTAACGGATTGAAACAAGGCTATGCCTTATCACCAATACTGTGCGCTAGAATATACAATTTTATAAATTAAAGGGGCAAAGGGACTATCGTTGAATGGTTTGAATCAACTGCTCGTATGCGCGGATGACGTAGATTTAATTGAAGATGATTTAGATGCACTAAAAATCAACACCGATATCTTACTAGAAGCGTGCGACGAGGTACGTCTACAAGTAAACATAGAGAAAACAAAATACCTGATAACAAGCTGAAACACAAGGAATGAAGGAAATAAAATCATAAGAATTAAGGATGAGGTGATATAGGAAGTTAGCAAATTTAAATACTTTGGAGTATACGTAACAAGCAAAAATGAGGCCACAGAAGAAAAAAAGTCGCTTAGTATGGGCAACTCATGTTTCTAATCAGTCCACAATCTTCTAACATCGCGATTAATATAAAGGAAATTAAAATTGATAAATAATGAAATCACAACGATTAAGGTGGGCAGACTTGTAGCTCGGATGGTTGAAGTACTAAAATTATATTCTATCTTGGTTGGAAGGCCGGATGGAAGGAGGCCATTGGGAAGACCGAGACGTTAGTGGGAGAACAATATTAGAGAAGATCTTTCGTAAAGTAGGTGTTCGTGCTGAAAATTGGCTTGATGTTGCCCATAATAGAATCCAATGGCAAACGTTTGTTACTGCGGTGATGAATTTACGAGTTCCATGAATCAAAGAGTTAGTTAAGTAGACAGTTACTCCAGTATTTGAATGACCAGGTACAATAACCGATAGTGTGGAATAACTTAAAAGACTTGTTAATACAGCCCCAATTACATAACATCTATTACCGTATGAGATATTAGATACTAAAGATATCTAACCACATGAGAAACAAATAATTCAGAATCAGTCACGCCTCCGATGTAATAAAGTGGATCCTTTATGGCATCGACTTACAGCCTGTATTAATGGAAACTCAATCTGGAATATATACAATGCGGTAAGGTTACAGACCGACAAACTTCGAGAGGTGATAGTACTGTGAAACATAAAGAAAAAAGCCGAGGTAACAGGGGGGGATTCCGAGGCATTACAGAGCTACAGCCTGCCGAAAGCGTGGGAAAATGAACTTCAGACCGGATTATTGCGAATACGAAAAATCGCAAAGTAGGCGATTAAGAGTACATTAGAGGAAGTCACACCCGGGCTATCCAAAAATGCATATTGGAAAATGCTACAAGCAGGGCGCAAGGGATTCCCCAAAGGAAGTAGAAGATTCCCAGAAAGTCTTCCAAGTAAAGATAGGTCGAAAGGATCAGAAATGGAATGAGTTGACAACAGGTAACAGTAATTCATTGCCGGCACATCGATATCTCAACGAGAATTAACGTTATGACCATTTTTATAAAATAATACGTAGTTGCATATCAGACATGGGTGATAATTAAAGACATTCAACGAGCGTTTGGCTTATTTATTAGCAATGAGAGAGACTAGGAGTACCCAGTCGGATGGTCGTGATTACGCATTTCAACAGCTGCAGTGTTGTAAAAAAGACGTCCTTGTTGGTCCAGTGGTCAGTGCTATCAGGCGTCCGTGATATCACAGCAGTCTTTCATTGAAGCCCGCCTGGAAAAGAATCAGGTGTATGATTAAAGCGTAACAGCATGCAAATTATGGACGGAGGATATTAGTTAATGAAGAGGCACGTTCGGCTGCTTAGTAGAAAGAACGCAATGTAATACAGCAGCCAAAGAAGGATGACATGGTAGGGAGAAAACAAACACGCGTGTGTACGAGACATCAGGTGTCAGCCGATGCTAGGCAAAATGTAGCAAGTTTTCCATACGATGTCACAAGCTTAAATAGCTTAATCTGTCCATTCTACACAAGGAAAATGGGTTAACGGGCATAAGGAATTCTAGCTGCGTCGTAAACGTCCAGGAGTAACTTTGTAGTTGGAGTTGTGGCCATTGCCGTCCGCAGCAAAGGGAGAATGTAGTGAGTGTATGCAGCAATGCGTAGCTCAGTATGGTGTTGGAAGAAACATTTGCAATGCCATACAAAAAGAAGTTAGGGGTGTTGGAATGCATTAATGATCACAAAGGGGTGTTGGAATGCATTAATGATCACAATGACTCGGACTGACCGAGAGGTTAGTGTGCGTGCTTCGTGTCCCAGTCACGAGTTCAGCTTCCGTACGGTGCTCCTGAAAGCAGTCCTTCGAAGTCAACTTGGCCAAATATTGTAGGTATCGTCCTTACATGCGCACCAGCCCGTTTATAACTCGTATAACCATTCAATCAAGCACGAGACCCCAAGAGTGAATAGTATTTGGTCTGCTTGGCGTTGGAGCGGATTTTAGGACCTACACAAATGTGGATGGGTATAGACAATTCTAGTACATAAACTAAGATATATAAATCAATTTAATGCATAATCAGGGGAGAGGAGGTTAGCGACCAGTCTTTAACTACTGGCTAGGTGACGAGACGATGATTTGGCATTGACACTCCATCACACACAAATAACGTCCTAATGACAAATTCTGAATTTTCAACTGTAATCTGACCCTCTCCTTTCACACTCGTGCAACGGACAGAGTCGCAATCGCAATCGTATCCGCCCGCTTGACCAAAATGCCGCTGGTGCGTGACACAGGATAACGAACGTCAATACTCATCAACTGGAGAATACACAATACAGCGTTCGTACAAATTAGCACGCAAAACATCCAATGTCCCATAGTTGAATTCCAAATCAGGGTTGCTAGAATGTACAAACACTTTTTTTCGAGTATTCTACTATAGGTATATTTTGCATTGCAATAGGTACATGTTCGTACGTTCCGACTCAGCTCGGATTCATCATTCTCTTGCACGCATTTTGTTTGCTTGTGTAGAAGAGACATATTGAACTATTTAAGCTTGTGACATCGTATGGAAGACTTCCTACGTTTTGCCTTGCATCGGTTGACACCTGATTGCAAGTACACACGCGTGTTTGATTTCTCCCTACCATGTCATCCTTCTTTGGCTGCTGTATTACATTGCGTTCTTTCTACTAAGCAGCCGAACGTGCCTCTTCATTAACTAATATCCTCCGTCCATAATTTGCATGCTGTTACGCTTTAATCATACACCTGATTCTTTTCCAGGCGGGCTTCAATGAAAGATTGCTGTGACATCACGGACGCCTGATAGCACTGACCACTGGACCAACGAGGGCGTCTTTTTTACAACACTGCAGCTGTTGAAATGCGTAATCACGACCATCCTAGTCTCTCTCATTGCTAATAAATAAGCCAAACGCTCGTTGAATGTCTTTAATTATCACCCATGTCTGATATGCAACTACGTATTATTTTATAAAAATGGTCATAACGTTAATTCTCGTTGAGATATCGATGTGCCGGCAATGAATTATTGTTACCTGTTGTCAACTCATCCCATTTCTGATCCTTTCGACCTATCTTTACTTGGAAGACTTTCTGGGAATCCTCTACTTCCTTTGGGGAATCCCTTGCGCCCTGCTTGTAGCATTTTCCAATATGCATTTTTGGATAGCCCGGGTGTGACTTCCTCTAATGTACTCTTAATCGCCTACTTTGCGATTTTTCGTATTCGCAATAAACCGCTCTGCCGCTTTCGGCAGGCTGTAGCTCCATAATGCCTCGGATTCCCCCCCCTGTTACCTCGGCTTTTTTTGTTTATTTTTCACTGTAATATCACCTCCCGAAGTTTGTCGGTTCGTAACCTTACCACCCTGTATATTAAAATAATTGAATGATTTATGCCTGACCAATATCAGCTCAAACTCTACGGAAATTAAAGTAGGTTCCATGAATTCATCTATTTCCGTTGATCTTGTCGACGCTTTTTGGTATAGTTAACTGCCAGACCATGTACATCTTTTTAATGGAACAAAGAAAAATGGATACTACCCAATATATTTACAGATTCACTTACTCCTTGCCAGCAACCCCTTGAGACCAGAAACAAGCTCAATGCCAACTATTTGCGGGCTGCACATTGATCATAAGCACTGTTTTTAGCCATTAAATTCATTGTCACGTTTAAAGGATAAAACAGTGCCTTCACAGGAAAGAAGGTAGGATGATAAGCTAGTTTATGTTAGTTTGTACGATTTAATTCTTGCCAATCAATGCCCAGGAGACGTAAAACCTAGTTTAACTTGTCTTATCATTTACGTGTTTCTCTGATAAACCTTTTCTTGTTACATGTTATATTGCTGATCAGTTTATATTATTTTGCATCTTTTCAATAAAAAGTGGTAGAGCGTTGGCGTAGTATTCGGGAGGTCGCCGTTTCGGTCCCAGGGGCCTTAATTTTTTCAGGTTATCCTCAGTCATACTAAGCAAATCCCGGAATGGCACCTTCGAAATAAGCTCTGCCTGACACCTTCCCTAGTCCTGTCCCCTACCCTATCCTGGCCTGATTCTTAGATGCCAAAAGTCCATCAATAAATTTCAATTCAATTTTAATATAAAACAATTATGTTATTATTGGTAATTAAAATAATGGTATTGCTTTTATTCCAGTAGCAGATATCATTTACAACTCGATATAATGTAACAAATCGAGTCTTGTTCGGTTTCGAGAATGCTAGACTACAACTTGTCCTTCGAATTCTACTAGTGAAGTGCAACATGTCATGTATTTGTTTGTGACCGTGGTTGTAGTGTCGATGTTGAAGATGAGGGTTTGAATGTTACTTAAAACAGAAATAACACCACGAAACACAATTTTAATGCTATAAAACATTTTATTTAATTAAACACACCTTTTCCAGCCTCTACTGTTTAGTCTATGATATATGTTCGATTTCATTAAAAAAAAAAATAATTGTTGAAGTTATAAATCTTATATAGGAACGATTGTATGCATAGGCTGAGTTAGTAGCTGCCTATTATACATTGCAAAACTTTAAATCGCTTACCTAATACTGAACGTACTAGGCATTTGGGTTTTAGAATTCCTTTGATTCTAATTTTCTAAAAGATAACGAGATGATGTTTTATTTTGGATAACATATACATGTCACACTGAGCAAAGTTACATAGGGGTTTTAAGTGAATTCAATTGAATTTAATTAGTTGTTACATGTTTTTATCATATAAACTCATCTTACGTCTTCCCAGTAAAGCGCATGTTTCTTTCGCTATATAACATTGTGTCCCGAAACAAATGTGAGATGAATGCTAGCCATGCAGTGACTGCGACCATTTTGTTCAGTTTCAAAGCGACACCAGAAGGCAGGCCGAGCGCATGACCATGTCTCTGCAATCGCTACAACATTACAACGAAGAAGGGGACGACTCTCTCTCAGCAGATGTTACAAGTGACGAAAGTTGACGCCACTACTTTCAGCCTAAGACCAAACGGCAAAGTTTTCAGTTGAGGCACACACGGTTTCAAGCGGACGATGAAGTCAAGGTGTTTGTGCTCCATTCGTTAAAACAGTAGCAGAAGGATTTCTACAGGGTGTCATTCTTTGGTTAGTATCATAATGGTATAAATTCCTAAACAATTGCGGATAATTCTTTTCAGATTAGTGAAAACGTACTGTGAAATATTCTCTGCCTCGTTTTTTATTGACTGCTCCTAATATATAAATTGAGTTTCAAGTAAAGAGCGAACTTTCTCAACAACAAATGGCAGGTGCTTCTCGATGGTATTCTGCGTTTATTTAACGGACACAAATGACTGTTAAGTGTTAAGAAGTATGAAATGAAGCAAATAGTTGGGGACTACAACTTCCGGAATGGAAGTTAACATAACAGATGATATCGTAATTGCACAAAAATACAGTGTTTTAGGATTAGTATTTCAATCGACGTTCAAGGAACTATGTAAAAAAATGAGGAACGTTCCTGAAAAAGTGCAACAGAGATAAACAATTAGCACTAGGATGCCCGGGATTCGTGACAAACTAGAATCCCCAAAATTAAAAAAAAAGTAATTTATCGTTCAATGTTTTGGTGGCGTATGATTTTTTCCTTCCCTAAATACCCAGATTGGTAACGAAGGAGGAGCCTCTCCCTAAAATTCAGAAACTCATATCTAATTTCCTTTTATACGTGCACATACAATGTAAAATAGCATATCATAAACAGTGACCCCTTACGTAAAATGGGTGTGGTCATGCTTTCAGGTACGTATTAGAAGGAATCTGTGAGGATTGGACCTCCCAAAATGTTTTTTTTTAAATCTTAATTATTATATATTTATATTGTGTATGATACGAATACTTCATTGAAATTTTAGTTACTCAAGATTTTAAAATCCGACATCTTATTTTAAAAATTAAATTATTGTTAGCTTCGTGTAGATATTATTGAAATACTTAAAAATGAATAAATGTGTATCTAATAGTAATGTAGGTCCAATTTTGTAGAGAATGATTGATTGACTGAAAATAAGTTTGAAGTGTGCGCAACTCCGCAACACGAAGATAAAATAGGTACAATGTTATCTGTAGAGCTATGTGGAATACCTCGCCATTGCCATATCGTGTAACATTACTTTTCGAAACTGCTCCTATCGGCCAAATCTACGAATTCGAGCGTATATTTTTTATGAGAAATTTACCCCAGACAAGATTTGAAGTACAAACAAATAAGATGTATATAGCTGATAAACTGTGTCTAGTACAGTTCAATACTGACTGTAACAGATTTCGACTGACAAACTTGAGGGGATAGGATGTATTAGAAAAAAAAATAACTTGGGTAAAAAGTACGAAACAGTTCGAAACTACAGGTTTTTAAATTAGTGCGAAAGTGAAATATATTGCTTCGTATTTTTAATATTATTAACAATAGAACTGATGCGGCAATCTACCGGAAAACTAACCTATTCTATACCAAATGCTGCCTTTTTCCAAAAGTGGGGAATGGTTGCGCCAGGCATTCTACAATAAAGTAATTGATTTTCAGAAATTCTCTGAAGTAAAGGTAAGTCAAAACCTCCTGACTTTCGTAAGATAAAATAAAATGAATTTTATGGGAGGTAACAGTGCTATGGCTTACGCCCGTCTCGGCCCCGAATTTTGTGTCAGGAATTTCCTCTTGTAGGACAAAACGCTGGTGTCGGAATGCAGCATGTTCTTGGCTGGCAGTAAGAGTAGATTTATGCTAGGAAGTAGGAAACCTTCAGCGGAATACAAGGCGTGTTGCTTTGCTTGGAAAACATGAATGTTTATTGGAAACCCTGGATGCTTTTAGACTCAGGTTTCTCGAGAGATCAACATATGTTAAACCATGCCGATTTTAACATTCCTTCCATTCCCAAGGTAGTGTCTTGATCTACAAATAGCGTAATCATCCATTAGCCACCGTTTTTTGGGTAGGAATTTGTCTCTACATAGTGTCAACATTTTCAACTGTTTTGCTGTCCGTTTCAACTGTAACATAACTTGTCGTAATGTATCTTATAATCAAGAAATTAATCAAGTTAAATAATAAAACATTTTGAACTTTTTTAAGTTCGGTATACAATCCCTTTGTTGATTTATTATGTTTGCCTTGCTGATGGATCATTGCATTCAGTTTCAGGAACGTAGTTATCAAGAAGTTGGTGCCGTTGAGGTCCAAGATAAACCAATTTCAAAAGGACATAAAATACAAGAGCATGCCTAATATTATACTAATTTTTCACAAATTCTAAATTTGGCGGTTCTGACGACGCGGGTATCCAGTATTTAATTTCCACGCCACTGGTTGAGACCCCATTGAATGAAGTTTACGTGCTTGAATTGGTTCGATGTAGTTGCGCTGTGAGATTACAGGAAGATATTCTTATCATGTACTGAAAGGAACAACTCGTGTACAACAACATGATGGACATGATGAAAGAGGAGAATAATTACGTGATGCTAAGCGGAAGGTGAGAGATAAAGAAGGGGACAAAAAAAATGGGCTCACAAAGCTGCATATAACGCAAGTTTTTTTAGAACTGGCTTCAGATCTGCAAACTGAGAGATTCGAAAGCGGAAGTATAGTATAATACCGTGATGACATACACTCCGCTAGAATAGCAACCCTGAGTAGCGTATCTGAAAACGCTTTGCCAAAGTTCAGAGTCTTCATCATAAGAACTTTAGTATATCCAGATCCTACATGAATAACGATGCTTTGAAGCCGCAATTTGGAGGAAAATCAACTCCCCATAATCAAAAGCCTGCTCGGACCTGGAAATTGGAAAATGCATAACTGGGTTGCTAAAGACACTTCTAAACCCAACATTCAATTACCCTTGCGTCCATCAACGGACAGTAATCATAATTGTTACGTTATGGCTCGTCTGTTTTTTTTAATTCCGTCTCTTTGGCTATTGTAGTTTGATGACCATATGAACCACACCATCATTATTCATCACATTGTCATCTGATCCATAACCTCATGTTATATTTATAACCTAGAGCTTTAAATGCTTATGAATAATATAAACTATAATATTCTATTATATCCAATAAGCACATTCCGCTTCAACATCTCTACTAATTGTAGCGACATATAACCACTCACTACAAAAATATGTTGACTTGTTGTTTGTGGGTCTCCCCAAAAATATGCCGTAAAATAGGAGTTGTGAAATTTCTCATTAGGTTCTGATATTACTAATGGATTACAGCGCCATCAGTATAATAGTGGACGATTTAAATTGTGCCTTGATACTGGCGGTGAAAGTGGTCGTGATAAGTACTTCTGATGTAAGATACTTTTCCGCACGATATGGCGGTCATAATAGTCATGGAAATGTACAGAAATATTTGTTACAATTATAGAAACGAGAATGAAGTATTTTGTTTTTGTAAAGTGAAACAACAGGTGTTTGGTTGTAATTGTATTAGTGCGGAAGTTTTGTATCTGTTATTCTGAGAAGCAAGATGCCTGGTAATACGTTGGTGATCAGCCTTAAACTTAAAGAACAGTATAAACAGATTAAGAAAATTATTCTGAATAATTATTTAAAATGCAAATTCTAAATCACGTTGTGATTATGAAAATTAAATTATAAAATAGCAGATTGATTCAAGGTAAGTGAGAACATCTAAATCAATCTTTAATTTCCTTTCTGCATGTAATAGTCCTTTTAGGGACAGAAAAAGGAAGAGCTAATTAAAGTTATGAGATAATTGAGAAATAAAATAACAATTCTCGCAAAGTGTTAAGCTGTGTGAGATTTGATTCTGATATAATTCAAAGAAAAGTAACTTGTAGTAAGTCTCATAAAATGCTTAGGTGCAATTTAAATTAAATTAAGGTTCCGCTAATAGTACGTGATCTAAAGAGGGTTGAGCTTGCACTGAAAGGTTGACGCAATTTTATTTTTGAATGTTGTTCTGGGCACTTAGGCGATGCTAAAAACGCATGTCGTCACCCTCCGCGTGGTCAAAAATGCGGGGGCGGGAGATATGGCGGGAGCGAAATTTACTTGAACGCTTGTATCTTGGGAAAGGTGGTTGAGCATGCACTGAAAGGTTGACGCAATTTTATTTTTGATTGTTGTTCTGGGCACTTAGGGATACTAAAAACGCATGTCCTCACCCTCACCCTCGTGGTCGAAAACGCGGGGGAAGGGGATATGGCAGGAGCGTCATTTACTTGAACGGTTGTATCTTGGGAAAGGGGGTTGAGCATGTACTGAATGGTTGACACAATTTTATTTTTGATTGTTATTCTCGGCACTTAGGCGATGGAAAAAACTAATGTCGTCACCACCCCGCGTGCTCGACAACGCGGGGGCGAAGGGGATATGGCGGTAGGTCCATTTACTTGAACGCTTGCATCTTGGGAATCAATAATGGTAGAGCAACAGAAAAAAAGGTTTTACTTACTTTATTGCAATAGCATATTTTCTTCATAAAAGTTACTTCATTACAATACCATTAACCGTACTAACCTGGTTCCATGTCACGGTTTGTAAACACATTTTTGCATTTATCTTTACAAGAACAATATGTACAGCAAGAATTGTCCTTTTGGAAACATAGACATGATGGTTTAGAACAGTTCATGCACTTGCCCGGTGGAATCAAAGTGTCTGGTAGAGCTGTATTCGTCATTAATTGTGGGCGTAAGCTATTCTTGTCATACATTTGGAATCAATAATTAGTTAGGTCCAGAGCCTCTACAAGGGCAGTTGTTAATTTTGTCCAATAATACTGCTGGGCGATGAATCTCAACACGTGGTGTTGGAAGCTATTTGAAGTGCAAGGTAAGCAACTTATATCAGTTGCTGCTGATGGGTTGGACAAGAACTGGATGTAACGACTTTCATCGCATGGCATGCCCCTTTTCCTCACAATCTTCAAATGGATAACTTCCAATTGCTGTAATTGTTCCACATGAAGTTGATCTTCGTTCAAAAGCTGAAGTGCATCCAAAATTGAAACTGATTTTTTAACCAGATTGAGTATCTGTTTTTTGGTTCCAACTTTACCAGTAGAATCACATCCTTTAAAGACGCAAATAGGTGGCAGGCCTCTGGATATTTTATAGCCAAAACCTTCGAACGCTAAATTGCAACTTAAAGCTCTTTTTCTTTCCTCAACACCAACAACTAACCACATACTATTACAACCGATCTCCTTAAAATCATAACACACTGCATATTCACTTTGAATCACTGCATCTTTTGCATGCATGAAAATTCTTGTATCTGCTTTGATTTGATAACATGTAAGTTTGCACATTCCATAATGGTTTGGTTCTCATTCATGGAGTAGCATTCGTCTTCATCTTTAAATCCTCCTGAAATAAAAAGCGTTTTCCTAGAAGCAACATTTATATTTTTGATTAAGTAGTCTGATATCTACTTTATAAAATTTTATTTGCTTGCGGGTAATGCAATGAATCGAGGTCATTGTTTTGAAATTTTTGTAAGATCGTTGTCGATCTTCATTACTAATAGTGACTTTCCTTTACATCTTAAACTGTTCCCTGCATTTGTAGTGTAGTGGATATATTGCAGTATTTGTCATAAATGAGGTATATTCGAGTAGTTGACTTGTTTTCTAGAAATTTCTCCACTTGAGACAATTGGTTCTCTGCCAAATCCCGGAAAGTTTCATAATTTGACAAGACAGAGTTTGGTATGGAATGAATGAGGGTCATGCCATCCAGAATAAGTACTTGGTTGTCAATCAAATTTAAGTCTTGCAAAGGTTTGTGACAACAAATCTCAATTTCAATGTTTATTAGATCAGATTTCACATTTTCTTCAGGTAGCCATTTTTGGTGCGTAATCCAGTAGTTCATGTTTTAACAAATATTGCAGGTCAAATGTCTTTGATGAGCTAACAGTATTGCTGAGTTCACATTTGTCAAAGCAGCCTTTTCTCTCAATTCTGCATTTCTGTCTTGTCAAATTTTGAACCTTTCAAGGATTTGGCAGAGAACCAACTGTCTCAAGTGGAGAAAGTTCTACAAAACGAGTCAACTACTCGAATAGACCTCGTTTATCACAGATATAACAATATATCCACCACACTAAAAAGATGTAAAGGAAAGTGATCATTAGTAATGAAGATCCACAACGATCTTACTAAGATTTCAAAACAATTGTCTCGCTACATTGCATTACCCGAAAACAAAAGAAATCTTATAAAGTACATATCAGACTACTTAATCAAAAATACTTTACAGGCCTTTACAAGATGTGATTCTGCAAGTAAAGTTTGAACCAAAAAGCTGACACTCAATCCAATTTTTAAAAAATCAGAACCATTTTTGAATGCACTTCAGCTTTTGAACGAAGATCAACTTTCTGTGGAACAACTACAGCAATTACAGGTTATCTATTTGAAGATTATGCGGAAAAGGGGCTCTTCAAGCGATGAAAGTCGTTATATCCAGCTCTTGTCAAACCCATCAGCAGCAACCGATATAAGGTGCTTGCCTTGCACTTCAAATTGCTTCCAACACCACGTGTTGAGATGCATCGCCCAGCTGTATTATTGGACAAAATCAACAACTGCCTTTGTAGAGCCTCTGGACTTAATTAATTTTGGATTCTACATATATGAAAAGAACAGCTTACGCCCACAGTTTATGACGAATACAGCTCTACCAGACACCTTGATTCCACCGTGAAAATGCATAAACTGTTCTAAACCATCTTGTCTATGTTTCCAAAAGGAAAATTTTTGCTGTACATAATGTTCTTGTAAAGATAAGTGCAAAAATGTGTTTACAAAACGTGATATTGATGCAGATTAGTATGGTTAATGGTATTGTAATGAAGTAACTTTTATGAAGAAGGTATGGCATTGTAATAAAGTAAGTAAAACCGTTTTTTTCTGTTGCTCTACCTTCATTCGTTCCCAAGATAAAGCATTCTAGTAAATGGCGCTCCCGCTATATCCCCCTTGCCCTCGTGCTGTCGACCACGCGGGATGGTGACGACATGCGTTTTTACCATCGCCTAAGTGCCAAGAAGAAGAATCAAAAACAAAATTGTGGCAACCTTTCAGTGCATGCTCAACCTCCTTTCCCAAGATACAAGCGTTCAAGTAAATGACGCTCCCGCCATATCCCCCTCCCCCTGCATTGTTGACCACGCGGGGGGTGACGACATGCGTTTCTAGTATCGCCTAAGTCCCCAGAACAACAATCGAAATAAAATTTCGTCAATGTTTCAGTGCATACTCAACCCCCTTTAGATCCTTGACTATAAAATAAATTGAGAAATTGGTTACGTTTGAGATTGTTCTAGATTTTAGTGGGATTCTTTTAGGATTCGAGAAGAAAATTTGGGAGTATTCAGACTTGAGTGCTTTTTGTTGGAAAGGTTGGTTTAGGAAATTGAGGTTAGGTTTGCTTATGGTAAGTTTCCTTTCTAGGATTCGGGATTTGGATAAAGTTAATCTTCTTGTTAAATGAAGATAAGGTTTGTGTATAACTGATATATGATTTCTCAGCAAGGATAATATTTTCCTTGTGTGTTGTGTTAGTGGTTAGCGCTGGTATGATCTTGTAGCAAAATTACGTTGTCTGTTAAAGCGTAGTCTTCGTCGAGTCGTTCGAAATTTAGTTGTTGGTGTGTTCGTGATTTTGAAATTGAGTTGTGAACTCTGGAATTAATTTCGTTGGTTGAAATTGAGTGTGTGAGCTAGGATGCGATTGCCTTTGTTTCAAGTTTTGAATATTAGAGGTTTGTTACAACAAATAAAAAGGGTATTGATGTTTTTAAAAGAGATTGTTTCGTGGCGATCTAGGTCTTTTGCGTTTTATAGTTTAGTCTTGAGCGAGGTCGATCGAAGGTGTGTTGTTTTTGTTGAGTATTGTAAAGTCTAGAGTGAATGGTTGTCTGGTATTAGGTTAGTTGTGTTTAGAACATCATGTTGGATTAGTTTACATGAGGGTTGTGAGCTCAAGCCTATTGCGGGTTGAAGTTTAGTTTTCGCCTTGTGTGTGTATCAGAGTAAAAATGGAGAATAATCAAATAAAGTAGAACTTAATGTAAACCTAATTTAAAATAATTTCTTAAGGTAACATTTTAGGTAGAATACAAAGTTTGGGTTTACCGGAAGTTAATCTTTCGTTTGACCGTTTTCAGAGACTCCAAATAATTATGGTTTAATTAAGAAATTGATAAATAAGCTTAATTCATTATTGCTAGGTTTGATTTCTTGATAAATTTATTAAAACTTAGGATCTGCCCCCAACCTTCGAAATTAACCTCAAACCTGATAATCTAAAACATAGTTTTCATTGTGATTTTGAATAGGATTTGTGCGTAACAACTATGTTTAAAATCTTTTAGGGTTTCACTGATTTAAATAACATTTGGATTACATTTTGTTATTTATTGTAGCTTCTCTCCCCACCCGAAAACTTAAACCATCTGTACAAGGCTGTGAATTGTTTGTTATTTGGAATGTAACTATTGAATATTGGTAGTGGTAATTATTTTCAAAAGAACTAAAGAATCCTCGGTTTTTATACAGATGTTTTGATACAATAAATTGAATTTATGTGCTTTTGGATGAATGTTGCTTGTTAAATATGTTATTTTCCTTTTGTTGTATTTTGAGGTTCATGAATGATATTTAGGTTCTTAATTGATTAGTGTTATAATTATTTGAGCATATTATCAAGAAAAACTGAAAGTCAGGGGAATAAGTAATCTTGAACAATACAATTGGCTTAGGATAAAACTGGGCATTGTGAAATAAAAGGTATTGAAATCAGATTTCTTAATTTTAGTTTGACTTACCCAGACTGAATACCACCTATTTCGGTAAGACCATTAAATAAGCAGCTATCTTGGGCACTTTTGTGTTTTTGAATTCTTCGTTCCTTAGAAGTTAGTTGAAGGTAAGCATACATGAATGTAGATATAATAGAACATCCCTCCCCTAAATTGAGGGTGTAACTTTGAAAACAAATTATTTACTACGGTGACTCCCTGAAATAACCAGCGGAGAATATAACTTCATCACGTGTCACCATTTCTGAAACTATTGGATTTGCTTAGCTATATCAGTATTTGAAATATCTATCAATAGCCTACATCAGAAATGTATGAAAATACGAATATTAGGTTTACCGTGTTTTATACAAGATCTGTAATAATGGCATATGGTGGTAGGGTCTTCATCGATAGTCAAACACTTATTGCATTCGTCGTCTTCCTGCTCTAAATCTGTAAATTAAAATGCATCGCTTTAAAATATTATCACCAAATGAGTTTTATGCACACAATTTATATTAACCACTTTAGAAACTCTGTTTTAAAATATTTATTAAGAGTCTTGAAAAGCTGAAAGTTTTGAAAGACTCTGCAGTAAAAGAGATAACTAATGTATACAATCACTAGAAAAACGTTCCTATTTCCTGAGAAAGTAACTACATTGGACATTCCCGAATTGGCTTCAAAATTTAAACAAAATGCCTTCCCAGTTAGTATCAAACAAGTTTAACAAAGCAGTCTGAGTCTGGTCCAAATATACGAAATCTAGTCGAGTCCGTTGCTGACTGGCAAAGAAAACCCTCATAACATATTGCTAATAGTCGTAGTAAGTAGACAACACGTTTGCAACATATTTATCAATGGGCGGGGTTTCAAAGTGGGCGCGGTTAGAAACTTAGAATGAACGAATTTCATTCGTACCCTATAATCACCCGTAACCATTACGTCGGCTGCAGAACCAATAGCTGTGAATCATTCTATGAGAACTTCATCAGCATGCTTTACTTCCCAAATTCAAAGAAAAAATATGTATTTACTAAAAAGCTTGTTCCTATGCAACGTGTAAGATATTCGAGAAATATGAATCATGAATCACGACTGGAGAATAATTTCAATTGAGCAAATTTAATATTGTAAACAAAATAAGTCATCAGCAAATAGAAAATAAAAAAAAACTTGCTCTAGCAGTATGCTCTCTGATTCCACGAAAAACTTACATTCCCAAACAGTACATTTATTTAAATCTATACCATAAAGTTTCCGATGCTCATCTAAGTGAATATATAGGGTATTTCAAAAGGAAAGGTAAATATTCTGGGAGGTGATAGTGCAAGACTAGTAAAGCAAGAACGTTCATATAAACACATAAGTTTTAAGAATTTATTTAAGAGATAAACTTACATAAAATTTTGTAAGAGTGGCAACTGATATCGGTGTCTCGAACACTAACACTAGATAAAATCATAGCAAGAATGAAAGAACATGTTACAGGACACAGTACCTCAGTAACACACATGTTGATTCAGCCTTGATAAAACCGTTTAATGTGGATATTTTCAACGGTTATATACAACCAGGAAACGTTAATTAACGTTTATCAAATTTTATTGGTTGTATACAACAGTTTAAAAGGCGGACTTTAAACGGTTTTATCAAAGCTGAATCAACGTGTGTGCAACTGGGGTAGGTCACCGCCGGTGTGCATAAATGTCAGAACAGGTGCTCGAAAATATCTTCCTTAACCTCCATATACAAGCGGGCCATCACTAACAATTATTGAGTACATTAGTGCAATGTTGGGACGAAGTTCCTGCCCTGCAACCGTTATGCGAGTCCGAAAGTCCTCTGGGGTGCTTACTGTACCTTCATACACTATCTCTTTTAGCCAACATCTTGTCTTGCGTCTGTCATTTATTTGTCTCTGTTGTATGATACACCAGCATTTGGCACGTTACCCGTTGTTCGGAGATACTTGTACGTCCAGGAAAACACACGACTATCCGGTATTTTGCGATGTTGATACCGTCGCTGGTATTGCTCTACGGCTGCAGTAGCATTTCTATCACAGACCCCATACACGAAAATAATTTCCGCATATTCCTCATGTGTTGAAATGTCTGGCACTTTTCTGCCCTGGCATAACAGCAAAACAACTACGGATACCTTGACACGACACACTGGATGTGCCAACTCAAGAGTATCGGCAATCGGCAATTAGGGCAAGGATACAAGCAATACTCTAGACACTGAATCTAGAGTTTTCCATGCATAATCAGAAATGAATCATACTCATATAAATTTTTGCTGTATACTAGTCCTGTACAGTCACCTCCCAAAATGTTTCCCTTTTCTCCTGAGACGCCCTGTATAATACTATTATATAATTAAAATTGTTGTTAAATTTAAATATATATATATTGCAAAAATAATTTCATAGTTACTTTCTGCTGCTGAAATGAAGAAAGGAGACAGTCCTATGTCTGATAAATCAGGTACGAAGGATAGTATGCCTATATGTGAGGAATTAAATTTGGGTAATGTTATATGCGTTTATTAGGAGTAGAATCATTAAGTCAGCTCATAAATGATAAGATAATGTTCCATATATCATCCACGTTTTGCTTCTTCTGGACGTGTCTCAATTCGTGAACTCCTTTTATATTCATAGTGACTGCGTAGTACGGTTCACTCTGATGCTCAGCCCTTCCATTCAGACCATTGACTCAGAAAGGAACATTATATTCATTACTTGTTATTTCAGCTTTCTTCGTAGCGAATACGGTCAAATATTTTATTGCAGAATTTAATTAGAAATAATATTTTGCAACTCCAAATCTACAATCTTTAAAATTTAATTGTGTGACCGAATACCGTTATATTTTAATGGCTTTGAAATAAGAGCTGTTGACATTCAAAGCTCAAAATTAAAATAGAAAACTTTCCCAAGGATTACGGCATTGTGCCCAAATTATATTGAGAAAAATGTTTTATCAATGAACCAGAAAAGAATTGAAGATATGCTGTGATATTCTATTGAAGCTTAAGTGATAAAGAAAACGGTGTAATAGTCTGAGGGTCATTCCACTCCAAATCATAGTATAGCAACAAAATCACCCGTTATAATACAGGCAACTATTAGCTCCTACCGACTTTCTCCCAAACAATAGTAGATCGAAAGCCTGCATATGCATATATTTGTTTGATGATATTTTATATTATGAGGATATTCTACAAGGAAGTTAAATGTGGGAAGTTGGTGTGTTAAATCAACGTACCGTAGGACAACTGAATATTTCTGTCTGTCGAAAGAAATGTAAGTGTCTAAAAATGTTACTGAGAAGTTAATATTTGCTTTTAAATCAACAGTACAAAATAAGTAAATTGTCAAATACCATAATGGATGAATCCAAATATATTTCTCCACAATTTTCATTTCATCTTGGTTATTCAAATTTGAAATCAAGTATAATAAAATTACTTTTATCAAATACAATGTGTGCCATAATTATAGAATGAGTACCATTAACTTTGAAGAGATTATTAGGTAACATTTGTAAGACCCACAGCCTTTCGAGAAAAAATAATCCAAAAACAGAATATTTAATTGTTCTGTTTTCCATTTTATTAACCCAGAAAAAGGAAGTCAATGTTAATGACGTAATACATTGTACATGCTTCAATGAGTTTGAGAAAAAATAGGAATAGTTTTAAATATTAATGGCTGGTCCGAGAAAGGTCTGAACTTGCTCTTTTACTTCAGCCACAAGAAAGCATCGTTTCAACCGTAATACGGGTCATAAAAACGTTGGTAAACTCCTGTGTTTTGTCTGTCAGCGAAAACATCCAGCGACTTCTTGACTATCTCTGCGTTTATATATTAAAGCATTTGCAGGATGTATCGTAGTATGCAAGATTTGCTTTGCAGAAAACACTTTAAAAACGAATATTTGAATTTGGAGCTTTTGTTGATCACTCCATTTTCAATATACAGAGGCACAATGACAATGCTAAAAATGTTTTTGTCACAATAGTAATAATATTAATTTATTATGATTAAACCTGAAAGTCGATGGAAGTGAGGAAATGACCTCGCAAATGCATTTGTGTGAATGGAAAGTGTATTATAAGTTAAATGTGTAACTGAGTAAAAATGTTATCGCCTAGTTATAAAACAGTGCTTTATTCAAGTGGCATTAAGTTAGAGTGTTTCATATTTTATATCACCCAGTGATGATTTCATATTGAGGACAGAATTAATTGCTGGAAACTGTAGATAATAATGGTGGTGAAATAAACCAATTATTTTATTTCAAATTGAAATTAATATAGCATACGCAGTTTGTAAAACTTCCGCATATGCTTCATAAATTGCCAGAAAATACCAAATGTTCAACAAACTGGCATACTCTCACTCAACAAAAATCACAAGTAGATAACAAGGATAAACCAATGGCATCAGATTTTAATGTGTAAATTGACAACCACGAACGAAATATTTTCAGGCAGCGTTCATGAATTATCAAGAATCCATTGCATTTCTAAATTATTGCTGTTCTTCAATGCGTAGTAAATGTAAATGAAACGATAATATCAATCAAGGATAAGAACCTTTATTAGTATATTACTAAACATAATACTAATTTATACTAGTGCCTCTTACAGAATGAACTTTGGATGGAGCAAAGTAAAAAACGGAGTCTTAATCTACAACATTAGTTATTCAAATCGTGGGTGACCATGGTTACGATGTACAGTTTAAGTGAATGTGTTCTAAGGTATTCAGAATTAGTAAGTACAGTAAAAAGGCAATATGAATGGCTGATGAACTTGAAGGAGACATATGATACGAAAACTATTAAACAAAATTTATTGACCTTTAAAATTAAATTATTTTATGAAGACTCCAAAGGAAAATACACACTGTTCCAACATAAAAACTAATAATTCTTGTTCTTGAATAAAACTAACCAAGTTTAATCATGTCAATGCATCGTGCACTTATACTACCGGATAATCGAGTTTACTACCCACGATGAGAAATAAGATGAGGAAAATCTATTTACATCTTAGTTTTGAAATAATAGTTATCAATCTTTTAGTAACGTAAGAAACGTAATTCTTTAAAGTCAGTCAAAATTAAAATGAGTTAATATGTTAGCATTAATTTACAAGATGTACTTACACATGTAAAATCCTTTGCATTGCGCATATGCATAAAATACTTCATCTTCACTGCCATCTTGGTGACGAAGCAACACTTGTTTCAACATCCTCTGACAAAACTCATCATATCTACATTCATGCTTCTGACAGATCGTTTCTAGTACTGTTAGTGTAAGTAAAAATCTCAATGAGAGAAACATCAACATATTTAATGTGTGTCTTACTTTTTTACATTTCTGTACACCTGGCGTAAAATTAATGGCAAAAGAAATTTTGGAATATCATATAGAACTGACAGAAAAGCATTATTCGAGAAACGAAGTGTCATTGGAGCCTTATATGTGGGATTTCCACTTACTTATTTCTGAAATCAACAACTTTAAATGTATATGAAAGAAATCAGATAGCTGCATCAATTCCGAATTTCAGCATAACAGTAGTTCTTTCGAATCAAAACTGACACCAAGATCCTTAACTACAGAAAGTGTGTTTAGTACTATTTTATTAATGGAATAATCAAAATGTATGAGTGGTTGTATTTCTATTAAATGATAATACTTTATATTTACTTATGTTGACTCGAAGTTGATTAATAACACACCAATTTGCAATATTATCCAAGCTTTGCTGAAGTCTTATGCAGTCTCCGATAGAGTTGACTTTTGTATATATTTTGAAGTCATCTGCAAATAACAATCTTTCATTATCAGACTCATAATTAGGAAGATCATTAACAAACAAGAGGAATAATAAAGGTCCTATTCTGAAACCTTGCGGAACTCCTGAGACTGCATAATATTCATATGAGTTGTATTCTTTATAGGCAACTAATTGCTTGCAACTTGTTAAGTACGAATAGAGGAGCCTAATCAAAGTGGGTGAGAAGTGATAGTGATTTAATTTTTCCAGTAGTATATTGTGATTAACTCTGTCAAATGCTTTCTGAAAATCAATATAAATCACACCAACTTATTTGCCTCCATCCAACGAATTTTCTATGTAGTCCGTAACAACTGCTAAGTTTGTTACCGTGGATTTCTGAGAAACAAAGCCGTGCTGCTTAGTTGAGATAACTGGTTAAATATGGTTACTAGTTCTCTTGTATAAGATCTATTAAAATACTTTTGCAAAAGCTGGTAATATTGCAATTGGCCTGAAGTCATTAATGTCTCTACTATTATTAGATTTTGCTATAGGACAAACCAGAGCTGATTTCCATTGGTCGGGAAAAGTACATGTTTTTAGGGATAAGTTAAATGCTATCAATAGGGGATATTTAAATATATCAACACATCCCTTAACTACATATGAGGGTATGCCATCAGAACCAACTGTAGTCTTCGATTTTAATTTTCTGATAACATTTTCAACTTTCTAAAGTTAAATTAGATCAATGCAAATTGTCCCTATCCCATTGTTTCTGTTACTAACAGCATCACTATTAAGTTTATTATATGTGTGAGAGGAGGTTAGAAATACCGATTGAAAATACTGAGTGAATGCATTCCCTATTTCATCATTCCCTATTTCATCATTGGATTCAATTATTAACGTAGGTGCAAAGATTACCGGTGCTATTTTGAGTTTTACATTATTTATTCCATCTTGATACGAATAATAAAATACAAGAAATTCAAATTTAATTTAGTCGCAAGATAGCGGTTTGGATTTTGTGACGTCATTTATTCTTGCTTTTCTAATTGGGCTATTTACGATGCAATCCTGAGTAAAGTATAATTTATTCAACCATAGTACAACCATTAGAATGCGAAGTATTAAAACTAAATAATTTTCAAAATGGTCGCCGTAACTAAGTTACCTCACTTATTTTTGTTATTGCCCCTAAGTTCTTTACCTTTGATTGTAAACGCAATCTGACAGGAAGACCGGCGGCTCTTGAATGTTTTACTTTTACGTATGGATATATAATTATGCGAAGAATGGTAAAATTAATAATTAATAATTAACGGTAAACAACAGTTTGATGTTACTGATGTAGTTGAAGTGAGAAGGGTTTAGTCCTATACAATCATGCCAGTTTCGAACCGCCTTAGCCTAAATGTTTTCATAAGAGGCACGAATGCAAGTTTTAGCTGTTTAAGTTTCGTTTCCATGGGTAAGTAAATAACATGAAATTTATGGCGCGGCTAAAACATTGAGGATATTAAACTCTATAATAATACCAAGTTTAGTTGGAATAGATCATGTCGTTCTTTCGTAACTTGTGATAATCATTTTAGTACCGTTACCATGTAAACTATAGAACTGTTCGTTAATTTTTTACTCTTTAAACCTTCTCCACCACAACTATTATCACTGTACAAATATTGGAGATCATTGGTCAATAAGCCTGAGTGGAGGCAGATTTCGGGTAAGTACGTAGTGAACGCATTTAAGCTGAAGAACTCAAATGAGTATTTCTGGCCAATGGAGGGTTCATTATTATCGCTATTAGATTAAAATGCAATTAGTTATATTCAGTTAAGCAACCAAACATTTGCTCTGATGTGTTAATAACGAACTTAATAGTTAAATAGTAGAATTATTAAATGCGAACGAGCGATATTGTACATTTTCCCTAGCTTAATAGGAAACGAGGGATGGACTTCAAACTACTTTCGTCCTAGCTAAAATTGTCTGTTTTTGTCAAAGAGTTACATCGTAATACAGGGTAAGAAGGTAGGTAGGTACTGGAGGTATAGTTTGGAAGAAAAGTTAATCAGGAAGATTCATTGCTGTGTATTTCAACTGTCCGTCTCCCATCACCAAAGATACAATTAAGTCCACTTTGTTCTATATTTTGTATGTTCTTTAACTGTTTTTGGTATTTGTAAGTTACGTATCTATAGAATGAAGATATGGTTGATATGTAATTGGACGAAATCTTGAAAAAAAAATAATAACTTGTTTATGTCAGTGTGATGAGTTACAATTTTGTTATGTTGTGCTCTAGAGAAATATTTATTTTTCTTTTCTTTTATAATATTGTTGAGTGGTGTCAGACCTGATATCCTGTACAGAGTCTCAATGTTGTCATTCCAAAGCTTGAAAGTAAATCTGAAGTAAGTAGTGTTTGTCAAAGTTATAGGGCGATAATTATCTGTGTTAAAAGAAATTTTTCTTGGGTGTAGGAATTAGTATGGTTCATGCTTCATTTAAATAAATGGGACCAAACCAGTCTTGAGTGTTACATTGTAGAGGGCGGCCAGAAAAGAGAGTAGGGATTTAGGAGATTTTAATGGTAGTTAGTACCTTATACTATCAGGTCCAGGTGCATTATTTTCTCTTCTTCGCTAGAGCGAGAAGAACTTCATCAGCTGTATTATCTTTCACTAAGATATCTAAATTGTTTAGATGGTTATCATTTCTGTCTAGCAAGGCGACATCCTCATTATGTGAAATAATTTGTCAAATTAAATTAGAAGTTTGTATTTCTTTTTGAATAATATTAACGTAGCTGAAAACATGCTCACTATATCTATTATTATATTTTTGATAAACATATCGAGTAGAATGTGTTTTGAAGTGATTGAAAAAGGGCTGCTTGCTATACCATACCGAAAAATGTATTTTTCGGCAACATAACTTCTGTTTCTGTATTTATTATCTCTAAGACTTGATCTGCTGATATTAAAGCTCTCGGGACCAAAATGTTATATTTTGTCATTAGAGAAACGTCAGGTTCGAGTACGTTTTCAGAACCTGTTTTTAGATACATTAATTTCAAAAGAATGATTGTTTTACGGCGCAGCCTAAGGTAATTTTTTTTTTTTGAGTTACGGAGTGATTCTACACTATTTTCTACTAATGAAGCTACTACTTTTGAAAGATTGCAACTTTTCGTGTCATTTTGTGTATTAAAATTTTGATGCACCCTGCCGTAATGTTGAATAGTTAACTATTTCTTCTGAAAATCCAGATGACAATTTTGATCACGTAAAAGATCTGATCCAATTAAAATATTCAATGAAAATTTGTCAACCAGGTAAAGTTTGTGTTTGCAAACTTTCCTACTAATTTTGAATTTTAATATGGGATATCGACTTAAGTCAATAATATTTCCAGTTATTCCTCTCCCCTTAGCATCTCTGTAGCGAATGTCCTTCTTATATTTTACTAAATCATTTCGGAATAGGGATGCCTCTGAACCCGAATCAATTACAGAGATTATTTTCCAATTATCGATGGCTGTCTTGACTTGTGGCCATAAATTGGTATTGCAAAAAGTACCTTGAGGGTCTTCCAAATATGGTAGTCTTTGAATAGTAAAAGCCCTCGAACAATTTTTCACTGTTCCCCTATGTTTAAATGAGCACTTTGGGAGCAATTACATTCAACATGATTCACTTGCAACGTTTGACCATATTTTGAGCGATTTTGTGGCTGATTTTAATGTCTGCTACTTGCATTTCCACGAGACTGACCGTTAAAACAATTTCTGTCTAGTCCCAATATTTCTTTTCAGGTCGGCGTGACGAAAAGGTGGCGCGATTTTGTGGACGCGATTGAAAAGTGGCACGTTTGTCGCGCATTACAGAATTGCCTGTAAATTGGCCTGTTTTAAATTTGACCGTTGTCTCTGATAATTTGTTCTGAAATTTTGTACCTTTGTGGACGTGGTGAAAAAGTATTTTGTCTCATCAGCTTTGGATTACATGGACTGACGTATTGAAATACGGTTTCTCATTTTCGTAAGCTACGTTATTTCGAGCATTTTGTTTCCAATATCTTTGATTTGGATTTAGGAAGCTGTTCAGATTACATGATTTTGGAAATTGCGGCTTGTAAAATGACGTGTTCTTTGACATTTTGGCTTTTTATTACCTAATTCTAATTTCTGAACACGAGTTTGTGAAGCTCTAAACTCATCGTGCTCGCCTTTTATTCCTGGAATTAAATCTGTGTCTGAGAATTTCCTCTTACAGTAGTTACTTGAAGGAAGAGAATCTAAGTCATTGCATTTCCTATCATGATGTTTACTTTTGAGCTTGTTATCGCTCCTGCGCTGAGCATATCCAAAACTTGATTCACGCTTGTTCGACAGCTACCGAGTCATCAATCAATTCATTGACTGTTTCGTAAGAGTTAGTAAGCGCATTTGCTATATATATGCAGGGAGAAGGTCTTCAATGATTAAACTAATTGCCTTTTTCTCTTGAATTTTGGTGTCGCTCTTCAAAATTAGAGACTGGACATCAAGTATATATGACATCATACTTTCCTTCTTTCGTTGCACCCGTTCACGTAATCTGATACTAATATCGACCCTCGGTTTACAATGAAATTGATAATTTTGTCTTTGAAAGCAGGATAGTCCAATTAAGTAAGCTCGTTCCGGTCTTTGCGTATCTGTACATGTTCTCGAGAATGACCTAAGAATGTGGTTGGTAAAAGTTATTTTTTTATCCGTGAGATTATTTGCCAAAGCATAATCATCAAAGTATCTAAAAAATCTAGTTATGCTCCAACTTACCTACCATACATTTGATAGGAGCCATTTACAGAGCAGTGGAATAGTCTGTGTTTACATATATTACACAATGTTCTTATGCAGAGCTGAACGTAGTTACTAAAAGTACATGATGGTTGAACTTCTATATTCCATAGCAAAGTACGTCAGCGCCGAGTTCGGTCGACATCACCAAGTCTATTGTCACTAACTTTGGACGAGCAGTTGGAGTGGTAATGAACGAACGATCGATCCATAACAAAGTATCAAATGTCTGGCTTTTATGCCAAACTCGATTTCGGTGTTCAAATCACAGTTCACTTCCCATTGAGGTGTGCCCTCACACCAATCACAATAGAGTCGAACTTTGGTTTTGTTGTGGTTTCAATTACTTCGTGCAGCTGAGCAAGGTAGACTTTAGATTGATGTAAATAGATGATCTTTGTAATGCTAGTATAAGTTTATCTTCGGCTTGCTACGTTAACTTGTACTCTGCCTAAAGAATGTGTAATTCGTAACATTCCGTTCTGTCTCTGAATTATGGTATTTGTCTGCATCTGCCTCTTTTTTCATGAATGAATTTCTAAATACAAATCTTGTTGGAAACCGAACTACCTTTAAATTAACAATAATAACATATCATTTAATACACGCTTTTTATGAATCTTGGTTCGTGTCCTGTTCCTTAAAATTAAAACATATTTTCTTTTTATTTCATATTTAGATAATTACATTTTTACACGTAATATATCTCACGACACTATATTATCTATTTTATGTGGAAAAAATATGCTTATATTTCCTATTTCGTCTTCTATTAATCATCTTCCAGAAAGACTGAAGGTTGAGTCTATATGATTCACAAAGATTGGAAATAAATTATTTAAGTTCTCTGAATTTACCAATTTCAGATTTGATTTCTTTGTGAATTTTATTTATGTGAAATCTTAGAAGATTGTTTCGTTGTCTATAATAACGTCTTGTAGGAGATCTTGTAATTCTTGTTAAGATAATAATGTAGACTGGAACTTCTTCAGTAGGGTGGGTCGATTTTTTAAACATATTTTAGTTCGAGCTGTTATCCAAATTTGTGCATTGGTACCAAATAAAGCCATGCCATATATGGCCGTCCTAAAATAATACTTAACCTAGCCCGTGGACCTGTAAAACGTTCAATTATTTTTTACAAAACAAGGAATAAACTATTACCAGTTTCCAGATTTTGGGGCTCGAGTAGTTATGAAAAGTTGTGCATTGGTACGAAATTTAGTTATGGCAAATGTGGCCCTTCTTGGCCGTGAAGCGTTTTCGGCGTTTTCAAACTAAAATTTTCATGAACTCCAGGGCCCGGTTAGATAGTTATTGAGTTATTGATGTGGCTATCTTTCGGTGAACAAACATAACATAACATTCTACAACTTTTGCACGTTACTCAAACTCAAATTTCTCAAAAAATTGACCCTTTTCAAAATTATCATTTTCTCGGTCCTTTGGAGTGGGGAATAATATTTTTTGATGGGGGTGGGTTTGGGGTGATTAAATATAATATAATATTCTATACATTTTGCACGGTACTTAAACACAACATTTTAACATTTTTTTCGGAGGGGGGGGGGGATCAAAACAGCTGAAATCTTTTCTTTGAAATTTTAGTTTGAGAAGCGTGGAAAAGTTGTAGAAAGTTACGTTATGTTCGTTCGCCGAAACACAGCCGGATCGAAAATTATCTAGCCGGGCCCCGGACCCCGTTAAAGTTTTAGTTTGAAAATGGACAAAAACGCTTCACTGCCAAGAAGGACCACATTTATCGTAAGATGGCTAAATTTCATACCAATGCACAACTTTTCATAACTACTCGAACTCCAAAATGTGGAAGCTGGTATATTTTTTTTATTCTTTGTTTTGCAAGAAAACAATTGGGCCCTTTGGTGGGACAGGGGTCCGGTTAGATATTGTTCTAGGACGGCCAAATTTGGTACCGATGCACAATTTTTGATGACAAGTCTAACCACAACATCTAAGAAATTGACTCACCCTACTGTTCAGTATCTGGAATATAATTGAAGTCCCAAGTCCACCGGATTATATTTTTCAGGCGCAACGAAAAGCAGTCCAAGGTCTTCGTATGTTACTATATTCAGTGGAAATTATTTTGTGTTAAAAAAGAGTTTCTATGATTGGATTAAGATGCAATATTTATGCAAGTGGACAGCCCATGGAACATAGATACCGAAAAAGCAAATACGAAAAAAGTGGACTTGGGATATTTTTCAATTCAGGCCTTCAATTGTGTCTCAACCATTTAATTTTCGTCAAATTCTTTAAGTTCCCATTCCTACCCATACTAAGCAAATCGGAAAAACGAAATTAACCAATTTTACTTGCATTCTATTGTTTAATTGTTGAATATTTATAAACTAAAAAATAATATATAAACATTATAAATACCACAAATATTAGATGATACACCAAAGGTATTCGTCACCATAAACTGTTTAAAGTATTATACCGCAGGTAAACTATCACGGACCCTTTGTTAAAAGTTACTCATATACACATTATAAAGCTACATTAAACCTTACCTGACTGGGCTTCATTGTCAGTAAGAAAATAAAATGATTCAACTGTTATTTTAATCAGCAATAAATAGAAGATTATTATTGTTGTAGTAAACATTTTCTTTTACGTAAGAAAATGGATCGACGATGAACTCATAAATTTATATGGATGCCTCATACGTTTTGTTAATATGTGCAATATAAAAGAATAATACAATGATTATTAAAACTCCAGTAAAACTACGTTTCAATTGATACATAAAATGCGTTAGTAAGTTATGCATTATATAAGCATTTTTCTCATAAATTAAGACTATACAACAACATACTATGTTTAATATAACTTCTAATAGTATGGCCTTTTGTACAATACACAAATAGACAGAGTGTTGCAAAATAACACTGACATACTTACCTCACAAGATTCGTGATGTTAAAACAAGGAGAAGAAAAGCTTATAGATCATGGAAAAGACTTGAAATCTGCTCTAACCAAAATGTATTTCCCAAAATTGCGCAATGGGCGATCAAGTGATTCCGTAAAGGAAGTAGGAATACCCTGAAATTCTTTGAAGTAAAGATGGGTCTAAACAATTATAAATGTGACTACCATCGAACAAGTAACAATAAATGTTTTGCTTCAATTCGATATCGTAAATATTTTTTTTTGTAAAAACTTTATTTTGTATGGACCAAGTTAAGTAACTTTTACTTCGGCCCATCACAATTATGAATGCGATGCAGGTTGGCAATGTCATAAGAAACAAGAGTAAATTACATAAAATTTAGCGAACGTTTGTGGTACAATTTATCAGGAACAAAGATTGGTATTGTCCGGTTAGATGTTAGTGATTACCTTTACCATCTGTAAAGTCGTTCGTCCTTATTTCCACCCGCATTCATTCCAGAGAATGACTCGGAGTACCCTTTTTCCTTTGGAAAGTCAATTGCGCGCCCTTTGGAAAATTTTGAAACATGTATTTTTTATTTTATTATTCAGAGCAGATTTAAAATCTTTGAGGACGCCTTGAATCCACATTTCTACTCTTAATAGTATTGGAAACATCACTCTCAAGTTCATTTCCCTGCTATTTCGGTAGTCTATAGCGCCAAAACGAGGCATATGTGTACCCTCGATGATCTATGATGTATTTTATGTCATGAATCCTAAAACCTAAACAAGACTTACTGACTACAGCATCTCTACGTGTTCTTCATTTTACTGTGTGTTTCGCGACGAGCTCGAAACTACACGACACACCAAACTATGATCCCTTGATTAAAACGTTGTGACCAACACCACTCGTCCAAAGGAATCATACAACCAAAATGTATGTATATGTATTACAAGATAATGAAATATTTCCAATGTTTTTCAGTTTATTTCGAGGCTGAAGTTTATAATGTGTTTCGAAAAAGCACATTTTCTCAGCTTTTAAATAGAAAAACGTATTTTCTTCCATTGATGTGTTTAAAATGGTTATAATAACAAAAATATAAATTTAACTCAAATAATTAAGTTATAATCGTGGTTAGTAACCAAGTTGTACATGGTACTGTATATGTTCTGTTTCATAACAAATGTTTCCATTAAAAAAAACATGAAAATCATTGTGTAATTATAGTAAAAGTTATTTTATGAAACAACTTTTCTTACATAAAACTATGAATTAACATAAAATATAGGTACATAATTTCTAAACAAAATAATGTTTTTGAGTCGCAATAACTTTGTTGATATAGGGCCCAAAGAAAACATTGTATTCTCACAGCAAAAGTTTGCTTAAATGGATTACGTTTTGAGCACTGAGAATAGGTAACAATTCTAAGTAGAAATAAAACTGGGGTCTCAGTATTTAGAATATGACATGCCACGGATATCACTACGACACTATACACACCTCCCAACTAAACCGTTTCCTTCAATAAATAAAGCTACAAATGCAGCTTTAGAACAAGGGATGTTCATATATTAATGTACTTCTCTCTTTTTCTAATTCCACATACAAGCCATGGAGCGAAGAATCTGAATCCAGAAACTTCCATATCTTGTGTATATATGTTCGTAATTTAATGGTTGCTGGAAACGCGATTCCGTTGTAGCACTCTATGGCAATTCTGAAAGTGCACTATATTCCTTAAAAGCATTACAGTGTCATTGCATTTCATATGGCGGAAACGAAAATGTTTTAAACATCCACAAGCAATTGCATGATATTTATGAAAGATAATACGTCGGACCCAGGCGACCTGCTTGAGTTGGTAGATAGTTTAAAAAAACACAGAAATGAGACGTTCCAACTGAATAGCGTCTATCGGCAATTTGTCATGGCATATGGGCGAAAAGCCTTTAACCCAGCAGAAAAATTTACTGCATCCTACGTCTACACTGGACAAACATAAATCATGATTAATATCATCCAGCTCAACGCGGATAGATTCAAACTATCATGCTCTGAGCGGAGGCATCTATGTGAAGATTAGAATGTAGACGTGGAATGCCTGCTGGATTCATACAATAGAAAGGGAAGACTGCAGGAATATCTGGTCAATGTCGTGGCGGTGTTGCCGAGTGAGGAAAATCATATTGTTGCAACGCTGCTATTCCATAAAAATATAGAAAAATCCTATAGCTCGGACAGGTGTGTCCAGTGTCTAGAGATAATCAATAAAAAGAGAAAGCTGTGAATGGTCAATATTTACGGTCAGTTCTTTCTTCCGACCGAGATGTTTGTAACGAGATTTTAGAATATTTTGAATGCTTTTAATAATAGGGATATATTGAGTTTAGAGGATTTGAATGCAAAGTCCCCGCTGTGGCACTGCCCCGGATCTGACGGTAATAGGTAAAGGTTCGAATAGCCGTTCCAACAGTTTAGCTTAAACTTCCACAATAGAGAAAGACAACTTTGGATATTTACTTCTAGGGATGGGGCGGAGTCAAATATCGATGTAACCATGGCCAGGGGAAACGTATATAATGACAACGGATTGGAGACAGGTGGAAGATGCAACAATGAGTGTCTATAACGACATCGGATTTAACATAAATCTAAAACAACAAGATCATGAAGAACATTAAGAAGACAAAATAATATTTAAATATAATGTAAAAAATAAACTGGAAAGAATTCAATATTAGCTATGCTATAGGAATATTCTTTGTCATAGCGGGGGAGTTCGACAATAAGAGATTAATAAAATAAATAAAATCCACACAAAAATTTGGAATCTGATTAAAAACTATTTTTGTGATTGAAGAATAGAAGTGAGTACGAGCTATGGAGTTGTGGGCAAAAGGCCGACAAGAGGATACCCTCAGGGTCATTTCTAAGGCCGATCTTCTGGAACCTAATTTTCCAGACAGGTCTGGAAATGGAAATGCTGAATGTAAGAGGTAGAACGGGTTGCAGGGTTTGCGGATGACCTGGTGGTGGTAATAAAAGGAAACTGCAGATTGTAGGTAGAAAGGAAATCTAACGTAGTCACACGAGTAATGACGTAAGGTGCAGTAAAAATAAATTAACGATCTCAGCACAAAAACAAAATTTGCACTCTTTAAAGATAAACTTAATCTTAATAGAGGATGCATAATCGAAATCAATAATAAAACAATTAAGAGAGTGCAAACTTTTAAATATTTATGACTAACACTTGGCGCACGCTTAAACTTCAGAATGCACCCCCAACTTATATCAAGCAAAGCAATCAAAATAGCATACAAACTAGTAAACATTGCGACAAAAGGACTAAGAATACCGATCAAAATTGGTAAGTTGTACCATGAAGTCATCATAAGATCTTTAGTCGGATACGCTACCAGTGTCTGGAGACACCGGATGGACGATGTTAGACGAAGTCAAACAATGAACCTCACTCAAAGGCAGATTATGATAAGACTCATAGGGACATACAGAATAGCGTCAGTGGAGGCACTCCATGTGGCTACTGCAACCCTGCCATTGTATCTACAAGTTAAAAATCTAGGTACAATGTAATGGTTAAGAAAACGACAGAGTCATTAGGATAGTACACGCTAGTGTGAACAACAAGCAGGATGTGCAGGAAATACTAATATATAGTAGCATTTATGGCAAGAATGTCCGAAAGCTTGAAGATAATATATTTTAATAACGGACGTGGCTGGAAATATGGAGCTCTACGTGAATATTGCAGGAGGATTGCTACACTTCCTCACGTGACATGGCCCATTCAGGCAGAAACTAAAGGACAGGAATATAGTAGGGGATAATCTGTGTCACGCCTGTGGGAGCGTCGCTACCCCGGAACACGTAATGCTAAAAAGCAAAGAAACAGAAAATTTGGTTGGCGAACAAAGAACTCTCCTGGAGGATATGGAAATCGCAGAAGTTCTGAGAGCACCAGAACTGGTGATTGTCCCCCAGGAGATAACCCAAAAAGTAACAAAGTATCACAGAAGAAAATTTATATCCGGGGGCGACCGAGGCCGGACACGGGAAAGACCAGATGGTGACCAATAGAAAACAGGTTAGGGAGCTGATTGCACATAGAGAGAAACGTGACGCGGGCTTCGCGAGCGAGGCGAGCCCGACCTTCGCTAGCAACATGCGTGATTAAACAATCCGGGAACTAGAACAATCCGAAACTGAATAACATAACCCAAACAAACTATAAATAACCCAATAACTAAACTCAATCAAAAAAGGAAAAATATAAAAAACTAAACCAACAAGAGTGCATAAATCAAACTAAATAAAATCAAGTGCAGTGAATATGAGTAAACGTGAGCGAATGTGTTCCCCTGGAAAACAACGCTTTACTGGCGGGTGCCTTCCTGCAGAAACACGGAAACAGGAGACGCCAATTTATAGTGTGGGTGTGGTAATAAGAGGCCAAATAAAATAGATAATAAAAACAAGAAACAGAAAAAATAAAAACATAAACTAAATGTTAGTGACCTGGAATCCTGGACAGAAGAATTCGTAAATATATTAGTCGTTAAGCGTTGTGTATGTGAAGTGAATGTGACTTGAGGAACAAGACTAACTGCGTGAGAAATGGAGAAGGTACAATGAATGGAAACACAGAATGGACCAGTTAAAACTTTGTGAGAAAAAACAGTGATACTTACGTTGCAGTCCAGCTTCTTTCCCCTCCCCGTTTTTTCTTATCACTTCAGAAAAAGAAGAGAAAGCCATCTTGAGTCGACGTCTATGTTGTGCTGTCCTTGTGTGTTGTTCTATATTTTAAATTTTTGTTTGAATAAAATAGCAAATAAAAGTTTTTTTAGGTAGCCCCTCAGCAAAGCTCCAAAATTATGAACAAAAACCAGGAGAACATTCTGGACGCCTTCTCCAATGTCCATCCCGCACCACTCGAAGTCAAAACTGAGGAAACAAAGAAGCTTCTCAGGCCTTCGGAAAACCGGCAGTTGCAGAATCCCTAGAGACTGTCTGTCCCAAAATTGTATAGAGCGAATAACTGCTCGTGCTGCACGCCCTTGAAAGTCCACAATCCATTTTGTGCAAATTTATAAACAGGGGTGGAAGGTTGGACCCAAAATAATTAAAAATATCTATGAAAGAGCTACAGTTGATAGGAGGAGAGTCCGACTCTGGGCTAAGCGAATTAAACAGCCAAAAAGAGATGAAGCGGAACGGGTGATTTGACACGGTCAAAGCGTCCGTGAATAGCCGTTAACCCTGACACGTTGAAGCAGGCAGATGTCATCATTCGTGGCTATAGATATATCAAGGCTCGATAGATGCCCGGGAACTATCCGTTAGCGAGTGTGGTCTAATAGGCAATCCGGAGGTTTTAATTCTTCTTGACAACATCCACACCCACGCAAGCTCGAAGATGGTAGAGGTAATCATTTACAACTCGGATTTTTCTCCGTCATACTTCTATCTGTTTGGACAAATGAAAGGTGCTAACGCGTGATGGAATTTGCGAACGACAAAAGCGTTATTCGAGCTGTCACGAAGCGGCTTAGAGACAAGATATGGGAATAAGGATTGCGATGGCGATGGCGATGGCGATGGCGATGGCGTAAGAGCATATTGTTGAACAGAGAATTTGTAGAAAAATGTATAGGTAGCTGAAACACTACGTGGATTTGTTCCTGTGTGTGGATTTGTTTTATAAATTAAAAAGTTCTGTAGGAAAAAGGCTGTTTTTCATTATTTTCTGACCAACCCTTGCACTTACATTAATATTACAAAATCGATTGCATTTGATAGTTAATTACAGAATTTAGAACATCAATTCATCCTTCTTATAACTTTGTTGCGGTTATAATTGTGATTACTTCTGAATATTACAGGTGCGTCCCTTAAAAAATGATTAACATTGAAACAAATGAATTTGGTACAAATTTTGTTTGTTTAATGAAATTTTCAAGAAACCCAGTAAGGAAAATCGATTCGAAGTTTTAAAATTCATTTGTTGCCCTGGTTGTTGACTTAGCATAGAAAGAGAGGTTTTAATGCGATATAGGTTATTGCTGTTTAACGTTCAATAGGCCTTACTGTAAGCTAGTATTGCAGACCTGTGCAGTTTGTTTCCTATGTATCCTACGTAAAATTATATCGTTCTTCTTTTTAATACACTCTGCCTAGACAGTAGCTGGTTTGCCATAATATTGTGAACAACAGTGCTGAATCTAAATTATGTTCTTAAAAACGTTTTCAATAATTATCTGCAGTAACGCAAAATTTTGGATTCATTATTAGGTTTAAACAATATCTACATTGACTCTCTAACTGTTTACTGTGATGAATATAGTAATGTTGACTATACTGTGAACATTAGAAATTCAGAGTTGACCGATATTTAAACATATCACGAAAAATGTTGCGTCGTTACTTGCCTACTTGTTTTTTTCCCTTTATGTAAATATAAATGAAATCTAAAATAAGTATTTAATCAGGAGTACATATTTTACTTTCCAAAGTACTAAAATTAACAAACACGTTAATACAGGGTTTGAAGCAGAAACAATCAGGCAACAAAACAAAATGATTAAAATAAGTTGTGTACGTTCCTTTACGTACAGAGAGTTAGATTTATATTTATGAAGTGAGTCTGCCGAAAGTGAGTCTGCGTGAAGTGAGTC
>JAGDQP010000726.1:116382-146029 GCA_022664845.1 Lepisma saccharinum
TTATGAAACCCCACAAAAAGAAATCACACGGGGGCAGATCGGGGGAACGAGGTGGCCAACGAATGAGAACTCGATCCTCCTGAGATGCACGACCTATCCAGCGCTGTGGCAATGCCTCATTGAGATGATCCCGAACGCTGCCATGGTAATGCGGAGGGGCACCATCCAATTGAAGAATGAAATCTGCACTATCCTCTTCGAGCTGTGGAAGGAGCCATTGTTGCAGCATATCAAGAAAAACATGTCCTGTCACAGTAGGTTCAAGGAAGAAAAAGGGCCCATAAATCTTTTCAGGGGAAATGGATCAAAACACATTCACCTTGGGTGAATCGCGTTGGTGTTCCACAACTGCGTGGGGATTATGTTTCCCAGATCCTTACGTTGTGTCTATTCACATTCCCAGAAAGGTGAAACACCGCTTCATCACTGTAACGTAACCTTTCGGCGAACCCATCCTCTTCCATTAACGTGAGAAAATCAGCACAGAAAGACGCTCGAGCAGCATAATCAGTGTCTCTTAAGGTTTGTAGCAGTTGCAAGCGATAGGATTTCATTTGTAAACGTTTCCGCAGAATTCGCCATACAGTTTTCTGTGGCATTTCAAGTTCCCTCGCTGCCCGGTAGGTAGACTTCTGTGGACTCCGCACAAAACTGGCGCGAACACGTTCCACTGTCTCTTCCTCAGCTGAAGGACGGCCAGTCGATTTTCGCTTACAGATGCAGCCCGTATCTCTGAATTTTTCATACCACGTACGAATGGTTTTTCCAGTAGGTGGGTCTCTGCCATACTTGGTACGGAAATGCCGTTGAACACTCATCACAGAGTTGTTTACATGGTAATCCAGCACACAGAACGATTTCTGCTCTCCAGTCAGCGCCATTTTCGTTAACTGCTTCCAGCGCCGCGTAGCGGTAGACAATGCAACCACGCGGGACATAAACTCAACTCAACTAAACTTTGAACTTTTGCCTTTCCTTGCGCGTAGCTCACATTAAGATATGTTCATTATATTTCACAAAATAAATTTATGAAATCGGGTCCATCATTTTGACTTACCCTGTATATTTTGTCTCTGATGGTAAACAAACATAGGCACTCTTGTAAAATCTAGTATTACAATACATTAGTATTAAAGCAAGCTAAACTATAGTGAGTATTACTCATGCAGTTTGTAAATAATTGAAGATATGGACGTACCGTACATCTTTCTTCAAAGAAGTTATGCTTGTCTGTCGTGAAGTAACTTCTGTGAGAAATTCTGCATAGCTGACCCTTCCCGGTACATGTGGTGGGACCGCCGTCCAAGCAGAGGCCGAATATATCTGATATGACAATTAAATTGTGTGGTATAAATGGAAACAATATTAATAAACTTCTTTATTGATTTGTATCGAGATAAAAGGAATAACACAGCCGAACAATAAGATTGTGGAATTAGTTTGTCTATTATACAGTGATAATGGGTCGTTCAGAAATAAGTACCGTTTGCGCATTGTACTGTGCAAGTGAATGAATACAGCTTCAGCCAATTCCATTCAGTTGCTTGTTATAGCCAGTGTGAGATTCATCGCCATTACAGTATTTCTGTAGTTTCTGTGAAAGAGGAAGAAAATATAATGCTTTTGATGGTGCTGAAATGTTATTTTATATCGTTAATCAAGGGAAGGTGGTAGATTTTTGACATATATTGTCACAGAGAACATCGTTGTAATGTCTTTCGCTAAGCCAAAATGAAATCGTCAATTGATAAAAGGCATCGACTTCGTTCCCCACCATAACGAACAAGTTTCAAACAGGCGCGAAAGCTGGAAAATAACTGAAATCGTGTATAGAGAACAGAGTTCAACTCATTTTCAATTTGCGTTCAAAAAAGTCGCACAAACCATTAGGATGAATCCACTTTGCCATTAAGAAGAAGAGGGACACAATGAGTCACTGCATTTTTCAGTGCTCTGGCATCGCATATGTGTAACGATGAATGTCCAAATGTCGTATCATATGGTAAGGTACATGTCCAAATGTCCATTATTAGCATATTTTGAAAAATTGTACGTAAAATTATTTTCAGAAATCTTGATTGACTGCTGGTACCGGGTACTAATATTTGAACGACCCAGATACAAGGACTGGAATTTATATTTTATATTTGTTAAAAGATTATGTAGGAGTAACATGAAATATAAAAATTACACGTTAAACAAAAAGTTTTTGCCGTATTTGATACTAGTCAGAAACAAAAAGATATACAGAATATGTCACTTACTGCTGTCTTCAAAGTACTCTTCATCAGCATCATGCACCTTTTGCCATAATTCCTGCAATTGCACAATGCCTACAATGAACTTGCGGATGGTCTTGGACGCAAAGGAAGCTGGAATGAATATCGCAAATTTACTCCATTGGCGAAGAATTTTCCGCCAAGATAGTTGTCTAGGGAATCGAAGAGGTGAACATCTGTTGACGCAATATCCGGACAGTTTGGTGGATGGCATAACCTCTCAGTCTGCTAGCTGTATGGCATCCCTGCCCGCACGTGAAACATGCAAAACTTCAATTGTCGACAAGGATTCACTGATGATCGCTTCTGTTGCGGTCTTTGATACACACGTTCCAACTGATGTGAGTACAGATCAACAGCGATGCTGAATACTCGATCGAATATGTGTTGATCTGCTGAGAAAGCAACAACAAACGGGCTGTCACTCGTTGAACATTTTGTGTGGGCTACCCACTTGCTCAACGTCTTCCTTATGGGGTGAAGCTCACGTTTGACTGTGTCTTTAAAAACCTAGAAGGGTTCGACAAGCTTACCACATGTTTGCATATTGTCCTGCTATATGACCACCTTCAGGATCTTTTCATCCAAGCTGTTGACACCAACTACTGTTTTCATCAGACAAATCCAAATCTTCCGATCATAATTTCTTGAATTAATGCATGGATATGCTTTCATTCACAAGATTGTCTCCAAATCCTTCTCGTAATCTGCCGCGGAAAAGCAGATTTTAAAATCATAAATCAAATAACTCTCAAACGTCCAGCTTTGATACCTCTTTTTTGATACTACTCCATCTAAGACTGTTGTGAGTGGGCAGAACGACTGTTTTGGTCAAGGTTAATATTTTCTTGCACTTTCCGATCGTTTTTGAAGATCTGAGTCAGTCATTTTAATATCAGTTGTCACGTTTCTCCAAGCGACGTCAAAGACAGTAAGAATTTTGTTGGTTATCTACTAAAGAATAATAAATATCGACAAGGTGAAAGACACTCATCGCGTAGTTCATAATGTTACTTTCCAAATTCCAGCACTGTAATATCAGAACAATGAATCTTAAGTCTTAATGGTGGAGAACAAATTTCGAAAAAAAAAAAATGAATATATAAACTATACTTTCCAATTTTGTGAAAGTTCTAGAAACAAGAAATGGAAAAGACTCAAATAACACATTATGGTAAAATTCATTGACAATTTCTCATAGTTTGGGAGTCTCTTAGTAGCGAGGTAAAACAATACATATGACAGTAATTTGAGTATATAAATGTGATCTTGTATGTTGGGAACCTAATATTTATTCAAAAGTTTCAAATAAAAACTATACATGAAACTTACCACTGGGATTGACGCATTCAAATTCTTCATCACATTTGTAATTCTTTCCATGACAGTTTTCGCATACAATGGACTTCTGATCTGGAAACAAAAACATAAGATGAACTTTTGGTAAGCGTCTTTGAGTGTATCATTCGTAAATGGATCGGGAAATTACAGTTAAAAAAATTCACGACAATATTCATGCTAAAAAATGAATTCCCTAAAACGAAATCATTTCTTTTCGTTATTAATAGTAATAAATTGATAATATAGACTTGATGCTCCTTATGAACGTATCGGTAAAATATTTATATTATGAACTTCAGACATGAAAAGGATAATTCCAATTATATCTGTTACGTTTGAACAAGGTACAGTGGTTGGGCAATTTTATAAAGCATTCTTTAGTTGCGGAGAAGACTAAGTTGTGCTAAGATAATAAACACTGTCTGTCAAATGAGAATACATTGCTTTCTTCTTCTTTTGATTACTCAACTTATAAGGAACAATTGTGTAAAGACACACTGATGCAAAACGCAGTTATTAAAACACAGTTATTAATTACTTTACATAATTTTACAGTGTACATTCGCAATCCAAGATTATGTTATTTTCGTAAAGTAGATCTGGCACCAATTTACTTTGTTTACTAACTCACATATAAACTTTAGTAATAGTTTAGAGGAATGTTTATGTATAAAATTATATTCTTAGGTTGCACTTAATATAACAGTATTATAGATTTTCTCTCGATAAGCTAAAATATGAGTGTATTATATACTTACCAGGAGTTGTGCACGAGGTGTAATACATACAGACAACTTTTGAAACGTTCAACGTAGTATTTTGACACTCTGGTTTGCAAAGACCATCAACATTTTTTAGATCTACAAAGAAAGAATAATATTTTATAAGGCATTATCCTACAGTTTTACTACAGAACAGTTATTAATCAAGAAGTATTATCATATTATGAAAATATATATTGCTTGTGTTATTTTAGTACCTACCTGGAATATACCATAAGGTGAAGCAAGTGGTAACTTGTGCCTTTGATGCGTTGTCATTTATAGTTGGTTCCTTAAAGATCAAAATGTGTTTGTGTGACGTGCTACATCCAAATTTGCTTGGACGTATGTCTTGTGATGTCCAGTACAAAGTACAACTTTGCCCCCAACCTGTGTCTTCTCGCTGGCATTGTTAACAAGTGACAAGACAAATGAGAACTGTCGAATAAAGAGAATAATGGAACTTCAAAATTTTAGAAGTTTACATAAAATAGTTCGACCTGGGGATAAGTAGATGAAATAGATGGAAGAATGGATGGTTGACTACACGACTATGGTAGTTAGTAGAGATAGTAGTCTTTCTTGATTATCACACAAATTTAACTAAAACTGAAAGTGCGACTACGTTAGTGAATTTACTTCATATTTGAGTTTTTATATGAGGTTTTGAATCACAAATAGTCTCAAGCCAAGCCACATTATTTCCGAAATTGTGCTTTTATTTCAGCTCAATATTTTGAATAAGAAAGTAATGTATTCTGATGGGTTAGCAATTTGATCTATTGTCTTATCTTTGAGGAATGAAACTATTCTCTTCCTATAAATTCTTCCTACATTTCTTCATTGAGTACTAAGGAATTAGATCATTGCCATAGGATAAATATGTCCATTATGTTTTCTTCTTCGTGTAACAAGATAAATTAATTTTCTTCTCCCTCTAATATTCTCCAGAGTCTAGATACTCTCTGACAAGTAAAAGATATTTCAATTAAGGTCCGAAAGTTTGCTGAAATCAATGCGATTAGTTTCTAGATAAGTTTCAGTATATTTTGTGTATTATTCTTGCACTGCAAAGCTAGAAGGAATAAGGAGTCTAAGGCGATTAAGTAACGTATACTATACAATAAAGATAAAGTCTTCAATTTTATACATATTCATTTATGTTTCATATTCTTTACTTGTTCTTCTAATCTTGCATAATTTTCATATAAAATCTTCAAGGATCGCGGCAATATTAGCGGAATATGCCAGTAGATATTCCCTTAAAATAGATTTGAAGCACGATTCTATCATATTTGATTTCGAACAATCAGCATCTGCATTTGTATATTGATTGCTTCACCTACATCTTCGCACCGAACTACCATAAAGGATTAATTTCGCATTCCGGAAATTTTAGATGCGATCCCAGCAGACAAACATCATGACAGGTTTAACAAGAGATTTTCCTCACTCAAGCCAGGCAAATGCCTGGATGATACATTCAACTGACGTACTGGTCCACTCCTTCCTGTATTCTTTTCCTAGCTTCTCTCGGCCTAAGACAGATTTGTATAGGTTATTTATAAATGGAAATACACATCTGTCGCTTCGTTCTTGCATTTAATGCGTATCTTTTCAAGATTTATTTTCTGCGTGTAATTAAATAAAATACCGAAAGGTTCCCCGGTCGCCACTCACTTAATCTACCTTCATTCTCAAAGTTTAGCTCAGTTCCTCACATTCCCTGCTAATCAAGTACAGTTGTCTCCGGCTTTCCTACTCTAAAGATTGGTTCTTTAATCTCTCATTAGAATTATTTAGCTGACTTAATAGAATACCAAACCAATAAATATTGAATAAATATGTCTTCAAATTTTGTACTACGTTTCCAAGTAAAGTGAACAAAAATTGACAAATGTATCTAAAGTAGGTGTTAGCACGTTGCTACTTTGAGTGGAATATATCAGAAATACCGATGTTTAATATTATAAAGTGAGGAGAGAGAGTAAACAAATACTTACATTTATAAAATCTCCTACATTTTGCTGAAACATAATACACTTTATAGTCACTTCTTCCAATTTCATCGAGGCTCACTTGTTTTACTTTGCGCTGACAGTAATTTCGTTTAGTACAATTATGTTTTTTGCATATTGTTTGAATTTCTGCAAAAAAAAAGGAAGATAAAAGCAAAGAAAATTCAATGCTTTTCTACAATTAGGGTTCAAAAAAAAATATAGATAAACAGATCACATTTTATATGTTGCGGTTTTCCAGTACATATTCTTACTATAAGAGGAAATCAACTTGCATTTCACTATGTAAGTGAACATCGTATTTCCAATGACGGAGTGAACCATCCACGTTATTACTGAATAGTTATATATTTTAGGTTGGAAATGAGATATGTCACTACACAATTTCTTTTTCTGTCCAATAGATGGTGCCCTGTGGTTTGCAAGATAATGTATTTCAGCAATACCCTCAATATTCTAGTATGTATTCTTTCTTCTGCCAGAAACACGGAAAGATGTGCATGCCGAACTGTTCTGGAGAAGTATATGATCATATGGAAGTTCAGTATGATATATCTCTGTTCGCCAGATCTTTCGCAGCTATGCTCGAATCTTTCCTTCAATTAGATAGCAAAATCTATTAGAATTTAAGGCTTGATTTTCAGCTATTGTTGATAGAGTATCATATCAAAATGAATAACCTATAATACATTAATTCGTATGTGCGTGACAAAACGAGGGAACATTTCGTATGGTGTTTATCCTATTACACAAATAATATCTCTTTAAAATTTTCAGTAAGTTTATCTGACTTATTAGAGAAATAAAGATGTGAATGAACAATGAGAATATTTTTATTGCAGTAACACTGGAAACCAAGCATTAGCAATCGTAGTATACGCGACAATATAAAAAATGCTATTCATCGCAGAAAATGTTCAATAACTACCTACATAAGTCACCCTGTATTACTTTAATCTTACCAACTGAATGCAAAGATTGTGTAAAGAATCTGACCATAGAATCGTACTCCAAGATACGTCCCGCTCCCCGATGGGAAAGTCTGAAACCATTACCGCATACAGATCAGAGCAGCCATCCTTCATTCTATGCTGGCCAAAGTCGTGGAATAGACATGTGTCCGATAGAAGCTTAGGCTGAAGCCTTTCCAAACATGTCATTCGTAACACGAGAAAAATTCTTGTATCATGCAACGTGCCAGTTTAAATTGTCCCTTTATGACTTGTTTGTCTTCGTATAAGTTGGAACTTTTTGTGGCTTAGCTTCAATCCTGAGACTTGAGGAGTTTATTTTCAATAGGGCATATGTCCAATGAGAGTCCCGTGATCGTAAACAAATGTATTTATCTGGGAAAGAGAATACTATAATTGTGTAAATTATTTATTTTGGTATTTAGACGCACTGTCCAGTTAGAAAACTAGATCATTGCCACAATTATAGCTCTTGACTTTCCAGCGAAATGCGTTGTTTATCGTCTACGGAAAAAATCCTCGCTAAATATGTACCGTTTTGAAGACAAGCTCCTCAGTTTTAAAGCCATTAGACTGAAAGCACTAGTAAACAATCAGAAGTATTAACTTGACGAACTGAAGTTCAAAATTACGAACAATTGTACAAGAAACGTGTTTTTCTTTTCTGTAATTTAATACGCGTTGATTTTACCTATGACCTTCGTCACAAGGCGCAAAGGTAGCATACATCCTTAAGGACATCTTCTTAGGGGAGCTAATACGAAATTTCAATGGCAGCAAATCTTCGACAGTGCAAACCACTAACAGTAAAATTCATTAACACGAGGAATCAAAAACAGTAGAATTCAACAATAGTACAAATGGTGAACAGAAGAAACCCTGAATATTAAATCATGGACACGAAGGTCGTTAATAATAATCATGAAGAACCAAGCCATCTCCGTCGAATTCAATGACGAGATATTTTGCAATGTTAACTAATCCATAGCGAATTAGAGTATGCAAATTTCAAATCGAAAGCAAATCGATCTAGAGCGCAATTACATAAAAGAGTGTCTTATAAATATGTTAACGGTACATCATCGCAAGAACTGATAAATTCATGATTTCATTATATCCGTGGGATAGTAAAAGTTGACGACAGATTTGTTCAAGTTCACCAGATCACCATTCTATCCTTGTTCTCATTTAGTAAGAATTTTTTGGTAATCTTACTATTGATTGCCGGCTATAGCAAGTTTCAAATCTCGTCACCTTCTTAGTATTAATTCCAAGTCTACAACCCTTTTCATAAGATGATAGAGGTTGGGATCAACATGTTATTCAGGAACTGAATTTGAGAGTAATGTATGTAAATAAAATTCTAGTATTCAACTCACCTTCTGTCGCTTCTTCAAGTGTGCGGTAGAAAAATGCTTCCGTAGTAATTATTATCAGAACGAGATACGCTACTACCTCACAAATCAGCATTGCCTTCTGTGTTAAGTCTTCCACATCTTCTGTGCAACAGTAGACTTTGTTAAAGAACAAAATTTAACAAGTTGTTAGATATTCTCAAAAAATATAATTATAACATTATAAAGTTTAGATACTATTCCTTACAATTGATAAAAATAATTTAATAACGAATAGACCAATAGTTAATATAAGATGATGCAATAAGACTATCATGCAAACAAGAACTAAATAATAATAATAAACAAAATTGAGTGTAGACTGAATGACAAATATTATACAAAATTAGGTTACAGCATGTAGGAAATAAATACCTAGACATGATTAAGAGTGATGAAAAAGACATGCAGTAATAATTAAGGCTACCAGAAAGAATTGATTTGTGTCATTTGAAGTGGAAATATGTGTTCCGGGAATTACAAGAGACGAATAAATCAAATTCATATATTTTGGAAGATGACATTATTTTCATTGGGTGTGATCAACCTGGTACAATGGCGAAAAGATAAGACATTATTTTTACACACCGCGAAGTCACAACATATTATATGAATAATTAATAACACACAATTAGTCTATAATTTCAATACGATAGATGGTCTTACGACGCACAGTTTTTGCAAATCCTGGCTGGGAATCGAAAAAAACTGCAACGCCCCCAACCTAAGATCCTAAAAGAGGATCACATAGACAAATATGGTCGCCAGGAGCCTAGAGTACCCACGCAACGCATATAACCTAACCTCTAGCTCCAAACATTTTCTACACCCCAGACGAGCGGCGCCGAAATGCCTTCCAGATTTAAGAATACCTGCGAAAGAGGATTCCAGATCCTTGTGATCGCTGTAAAAAAAATAATAATTTAGATCGAGGGAGGAAATACCTGTAAGGCGACACCTCCAATCTTTTAATTAGATCGTCAGTTCATACTCTGAAGTAACAGCTGGTTCAGATTAGCGACAGATTAAGAAAGAAAAACGCAAATCTTTACTTGGGAAATAATCTCAAACGATGATACGCATAACGACTCATATGTGACTCATACTGTGTCTTTACTCACTTCGAAGTCTACAGGGTGGCAAAAAACTATGTATTACCTTTTTACCTTAGTAGGGCTCACACCTGTAGTCTGGAATCGCAATTCCCGAAATAAAGACGAACGAACACCAACGAATGACGGTCGCAACTCAATCCAAACGTCGTGTCATAAGGCACAAATGCAAATAATATCTATTCACACAAATCACATGCTAGAGTCACTTCATATGTCAACGCAGAAATAACCAGAAATTCAATATATAGTTCCTTTCTCAAGTTATCACTTCTCAGCTCGCGAAATAATCCTACCACTGGCCTACGGATTTATGAACCGACCTAATCTAATTAGAATCACATCACTCAAAACCATAGGTTTACCGAAACACAGAAATAATTTAGTATCAATTGCTGTCAACTTTCACGTAACGATTAGTAGTTAAATTCCAATGAATATTATGGTAAACATTAAATAACTCACTGCAGATTATAAATATTAGTAAACACTGCATGAGGTTTATCAACTAATGCTTTAAATCTTACCTGGTTAACTGAGAGGTTTCTATACTACGTTCACTGAACATTAACACGAGATTTTACGAAGAAATATAAAATAATCAGAATTTCAATTTATTACACTGAACTTACATAATGCACGCTCTCGAATATGATAATCTCATAAGAATCAGAAAGAGAATTACTATGGATCTGAAGGACAAACAAATTTGAATCGCCTATCTAGCATACATTGGATTAGTTAAGCAGAAATGAAAGTTAATTTCTTGGATACAAATGTCCATAATTTCTATAATAATTAATAAATATTGCTGATATTTTCACAAATTTTTCCAAGAACGTTGTTATTTAATTTAAAAAAGTTTTATCACATTATTACTTACAAGCATTAGGTTATTGTCCAAAATACATCGTATAGAAAGAGTAAATTTAGCTCTATTAAATGCCTGACGTCATTACTGATGATTACTATATTATACAAAAGACGTTCTGAATAAATCTTGAAAAATGCAAAATGAGGTTATAAAATATGACTTTTTATCGGAGAATAGTGGCTGGAGTTTAAACCAAGTTTATTTTACCATACCGAATATTATTAAATTTAATATTAACATCAGAAACGGTACGCAAAGATGGTCGAACAGACATATTGCTAATTTGTCTAAGTAATGAAAATATGCGGTAGCTGACAGCATTGCTAACCGGGAATTTCGAAAGGATTTAGAAAACTGGAGACAAAAATTTGGCATATGATTATTGAAATCTAACGATCCGATACTTGTAATGTAGGAATTCGGTTAATAGCGGCCCCACACTGAAATTTAGAACATACCGTACATTTTAACAAATAATCTCAAAACCAAAATATTAATTTCAATGTGGTAAAAATTCTCGAAATAATGTCGCCGCTGAAAAAGTCCTGGTAGCACTTGTATCAGCTTTAATTCTTCTTAATACGAATAATATATATTACCGGTATGGACGAAATCAGTCGAAATATTATCGGAATATATGCAAAATTTGGCGTTTATATTTACCACTCGTAGATAGGGCTTAGGAAGTACAGATGACGGAACGCCCATACGTCCATCCTTCTAGTTATTAAAATTGGAACTGAACTAACTTGGCGTGGGAGAGCAGTTCTCCCAGCAAACGGAGAAGAAAGCTGATTCACACCAATTAGCAAAACCCAAGTCACGAAGCATTGACTAGGGTTCAATCAAAAACAAGCACTAGATTCAAGTCATTGCTGCGCGACTAACGAAAACCTGGATGGATAACGGTTAAAACCCAAAGCAAAAACTAAAACGAAACACGCTCAAAGAGTCTAAAACCAACCAAAGAGAATGAGCGAGCTAAGGAGAACACACAGAACGGAAACAAAAGGGACACTAAGAAAATAAAAGAGAAGAAAATAAATGAAAATGGAACAGCAAATAGGTTGTTACAGCCTCATGGTAGATATATATCAGCAGTGTTGGTCGTAGCACAGATTGTTCTTCTAATGTAAAGAGCAATCCCAAAAAACTACTTGTCACCAGCATTTCTTTCAGAAAGGTGATGCGGGCGTGTTTAAGCCCGCAGACTGAGTCAATCACCTCCTATTTCAAACAGCATTCTTTGTAAAATAGGATTTGATTGATTGTTAAACTAGTACTCTTCTTTAGCCGTCTTAAAATATCTCAAATATCCCTAGAAGCACTTTCTCTGATTGCAACACTGCTTGTTACAAGTAACGATGTTGTTCGATAATTTCTCAATTGCGATTGTCTATAGATCTTCGGTGCTCGAAGAATTTTTCTGTAAGTTTGATGTTTGAAAGCTTATGATTCATTTTATTTAGTGAGTTTGAAACATCTAGATGCTACAACCAATTAAGTAATCTTTTCTCTTCTTATAACATTTTTGCTTCTTTTTCTACTACTTAGATTTCAAGTAATATGTAAAAATTTTATGTTACGGGAATGAACATTATTCCAAACAGGTAGATCTAATACAAAACCAGGTGTTAGTTGCGTTTGGAAGCTCTAGTACATGTCAGGTTTCACATTAATTGTACTTTGATTCAGTAAAATATTAAATAGAATATGAAAGTGTAGATCAGCTATCACCTGCTTCGTCGCTTGAGCCTAGTTCACATTACGCTCACTTACCAACCACTGTTTCTGTTAGCTGTTAGAATTAGCAGCAACAGCATGCAGCGGCTACTATGGTTTTGCACTTAGTTTCTCACCGCTGGCATTAGATGCTACTGGCAGCGATAATATCAACAAATTTGGACCAGTGGGAGATCTAGGATTTCTTGAGGCTCGAGCGGAGGGAAAAGATACGAATGACCTTTTCGATATTTTCCCGCTTGTGAACTTTTAACTATACTGTTGTCATGTAATACGACAGCTTTATTTTACCAAATTGGTATTTCTAGATAAATTAGATTTCTCTGGAAACAAATCAAAGCCTTTTCTGGAATAAATTGTTCAAATAATGCTTTAAAAATAAATTAGTTTTCCACTTGAGGCTGCCGCCCGCCCCTCCGCCACTGATTGTTTCTGTATTTCGTAGGTTCAGACATGTTTTAGTGACGTCAACGTAAAGAGTTATTACAACATTTGTTAAACATAGGAATGAACTAAATTTACGAGCAAATGATGTTAAAATAAAATTTAAAGCAAACTCAAGTCAATTACTGACTAGATATGTCGGAGAGAGCAATTGAAAATCTTCTCGAGACTCTTAAAGAAGCTCGCAAATGAGGATCTTGCATCATATATGAATATTCCAGGACTGTCTAAGTCGAAGATTGAAGAGTTACTAGAAATAGGTTAGACTACGTTAGGTTAGATTAAGTTGGATTTGGTTAGGTGAGATTCAATTATTTATTTCATATTTTGCTAGACATTGCATAGTGTGCATCATTTCATACATGTATAACATATAATTTCAGACGTGAAATGCAAAACATCCTTAATCCACTTGTTTCGTATTTGCATTTTTCTGTTCGTCATTATCTCTGTTCCAAGAGCTAACCTCTTGCATAAATGTTACATCCTAATCCCACCAAGTAAAGCCTATTCAATACAGTATTCACCTGAATACGATAACATACCAAGACCATGGGCTGTTTTTGTTCCTCCTGAAAAAAATATTCCGGTGGACTTCAGTTCAATCCTTTGCAATTCAGGTCTTCAATTATACTAATAAACTAACGTCAATTATTAAACTATTTGATTTTCTTTTCAACAAACTATATTATGGCACTTAGAGAGTAGAGGAAGCATTACGTTCTTAATTATATTACTTGCTTGCAAAGCAATCAAGTTTGTCATAATATACAGGGTGTTTACGAATCAAACTGACAAATTAATCTCAGAAATTTTCGATATGTGTATAGTTTCGGAGGTACAGGCTACCGAAAGCGTAGGATACTGAATTTTGGAGCTTCACATTTCTAACGCTACGAGCAGTCGAACTGATCCCGCATGGTACCGTCAAAAAAACTTACTCCGTTTTATTTGAAAATGCATTTTCCAATTATTTTGCAATTAGTGTGCAAAGGATTCCCCAAAGGAAGCAAGTGATTTGCTGTCGAGAGCCAACAAAATTTTGGTTTGTAATTTTCCTCAGACACAGCAATACTTTATTTCCACTTCGTAACACGCTATAAATCAATTGGCTTTCTATTCGAAATTTTCGATGCACCCACATAAATAGTAATTTAATACTAAAATTTAAAATTTAATGCCCGTTTCGTTACAATAGCGTTCTAAATGGTGGTCGTCCCCAAACTAGTTACGCCCTGTTCGATGGAACAGTTGGAATACGCCTCGAGGAGTCCCTGCTAACCCGGTTTAGTTCATTACGGTGTGTATCACGTATACTATTAATTCTTTTTTAAATACTTTCGAACAAAACATACAAACCTTCATCATTAAATTCTAAGTACTTCACGATCACCACGTCCTTCTTAACTGTTTTGAAATAATCGAAGTATAACATGTTACATGTGTACTCGTATTTTTGACATATATTCGAGAATCTATTTATCTCATTCCCAGCCCACTTATTTTCGGACGTAATACAAACTGGAAATACACTAACAGAAATAAAATATAATATCACACTAGCTGGTGAAGAGCTGCTAGCAGCTTGAAGCGGTCACGTGATCAGCTGGTAGCTGGTAAAAGTTAAACATGAGCTACTCGCTCGCTGGCGTTTAGGAGTGACTGATTAGGGTACATACTACACTGTTAGACAACTGCTATTAGCTAACAGGAAGCATCGGCTTGTAAACCAGCGTAATGTGATCTAGGCTTTAGAGTCAGACTAGACATAATTTCCCTTTTCTGTGGAATTTACATTCTTTTATTTCATATAACTATACAGTCAATCTGCAGAAGAGAGTTAAATGGTCACCTGCAAGAAACAGCTGTATTTATTGTGCAAATACTGTAGGAACGATAACGGATATCCAAAAAATAACAATATTGTGTTTTGTATCTAAATGTATTGGATACGTACAGGACGTTGCAAAATATAACCGATAAACTTACCTAAGGAGATTCTAGACATGAAAATAATATTAGAAATAATATTACCATTTTAAATGTTATTTAGAAATGCATTTACTGTTAATTGTATTGAAAACATAAAGCTCTAAAGTTAATTTCCAAGGCTTTTGGCAGCTTATAGCGCATTTATGTCCCTAAATTGTTGTTGTTTTTTTAATGACTCTTCGAATACTACTTCGAATGAATATAAAAGCCCGAAGTACTTGAAACAGTAACCAGGACAAGCTGGATTTACATAAAAATAATAATTGACGGTGTACGCGATCCTGGAGATAAATAACAAGTGAGGAAAAAGGAAATGCAAATCCCTTAGTTGATCAACTAAAGGATGGAATTATAGAATTCAAAGAAGGTAGACACTATCAAAGAAGCGGAGAGAGTAATAGGACACCTCAATCAGAAAGAGGAAAATGGCGATGCCATAATTAATGAGCCAAAGGTCAACCAACAGAGAGCGATGAAAAGGCAGGACGATAACCACAAAGTTAAAACATTTCAAACCAATGAAAATAAATTTTAAAAAAGTACATTTTAAGATCCATGAGTGAAAGAAATATATCTGAAAGTAGACTTTAAAGTAATAAACCAGGAAACGAATAAACTTGTACGGAAATCCACTAAATAGAGCCCTTTGGAACTTACTTAACGGAAGATATGCCCATAATGTACACATCAACATACAAAAAAGACGCTGTTCTATAGAGTAAACCGATACTTAACTGGAGGTGTACATAAACTATATACGACTTCTACAAATACGAAGAGAGAGATAGGGGGAATTAGATGATGAGAAATCGACGTAAACAAACAGACATGCATTAGACCTGTATGGGCGAGGAGTACATTTGAACGGGGGTACCTCAGAACATTAGAGATAACTTAATTATAAAAAACGAAATTTCTTGTTTTTTTTTCACCATTTATGAATAGCGAGCACTATGTCACACAGCAGTCATTTCTTTTCGCCATTTATGTGTATTACCTGGCGAAGTACGGTACTTAATATAAGTGGTGTGTGCCAAAATAAAAAAAAAACTATCTCCGAGAGAGTAAGCTTTTGGAGAGAAGAGAACTGTAGCTTATTCCTCCATGTTAACTTACGTGGTAAGTACATTCATTCACGTATTAAATTGTCTTTGTTGTTTTCTGATCAGCGTTCTCCCTTTTCAATCATAACAAATTATACGTAATTCCACGTGGCGGGGCAGCTTTGAACAAAATTAAGAGGCCAGAGTTGAACAAGGTAGCAGCTTATGTTTCTATATAAATTATTTTATTGTTGAGAAGAAAAATTATTTTGCAATAAATTTTATATTAACAGTGTTTCGTTCTTTTTAATTCAAGCATTTCAATTAGACTGTGTGCAAGATTTTTACAAAATTTCTACAAGTTCAAAGTGTATTCAATGCTAATGGTTATGCAATCCTCATAACACAAATAAACAAACAAGAAAGCAGGTAAGTTCAACGTTTGACAACTGCTTAGTTTATGTCCTTTGTATGGCTAGTAAAACCTTAGGTTACTTTCTTCTGATTCCGTATATGTATTTAGAAACAATTACTAGAAAAACAATGTTCTTGTAAAAAAAAATTGCTCAACATTACCCCAGCAAAGTTCAAAACTACCGTACCCTTATTTAAATATACCCCCTCGGGAGACGTCTCTGTACGGTAGCCTCCTAGTTCCTGTCCTTGCTTTAAGGTGATAATGAGGTACGTCATCTTTTTCGGCAAGCTATATACGTTATCATACATATGCTATTTGTCTCTCTGAACAAGTCTAAGGGTGTGAGGAAGCAAAATAAAATATGTCCAACACTATGTTCAAAAGTGCCCACCCCTCGCCTATATACGTACAGGATATTTACAGTGGAATTGGATCCACTACAGTCCCCTCAATTGTAAATCAGGTGGAAGTAGACAATATAAAATAACGGACTTCAAGCCTCATCGAACACAGATATATACAGATAATGTAATGTTCATTAATTGGTAGAATTAGGTGTTACAACGGCACAGAATAGCAGTTCCATGGTAATGCCACAAAATAAGAGAGTTGTATGTCCAGAAATCGAGTATTTTTTACGGGTACATTAGAATGTGACTGCCATACGTGAATAAGGTTAAATCTGAAATGGCGGTATATACACATTTGTTTAAAATATGTTAATCTTTCATTATGATAAACACTTTTGCCAGCCATTGCCATTCTAAGGATAACTTTAAACTAACACATTCTAAATTATTGTATATTTGCTATTTGGATCGACCATTTCGAATTAAGGTTTTTCATGAATTTTAAAAGCATTATTTAATAAAATGTATAGGCAAAGGTCCACGTTCACCCTATACATAACATAAAAATATTGTTCTTCTTACGTACAGGAACAAAGAAGTTGTATTAGTATTTCATACATGTGCAGTTACTTCATCTTACTGCTGTATTTCTAATATACACTAGCCAAGCTTTACCTTATATAAAGTCAATATTCACTGACTCAATTTTGTATTCCCTTCCAACGACAATAGTGAAAAACTCGAAAAACACACCTACTCTATACTACAAAGAGCCATATGTTTCTCCATGCCTAAACATTAATAGTTTTTGTGACTGACACTTTGAAAACATGATTGTATGAAAAGTTTAATAATAAATATTTGAGGAAACTGGCCCACTCCATGCTTACTTACTTTAAGTGAAATTTATTTAGCATATGACAGAAATATAGCTATACGAAATGCTAATGACACCCACCTGTGACTTGTACCAAGAACAATAATGTCAATATGTCATGTACAATCTGGATCAATTGCTTACACCAATGTTTCTCAACCGGGTGGTCGATACCTTCAACTGGGTAACGGTATGTGTGCGAAGAGAGGTGGAAGTATAAATTTAACTAGGATTTTGTAGCTTAAAACTAATCAATTTCAAAGAAAGTGTTTTACTTGGCTTCCAGTTTTCATTATTACTAAAATAATGTAGTTTGTTCAATAGTTTTGGTCTTACAATTATTATATTTACTATGAAATACAGGAAAAAAACTGCTACGTTTTGAAATGAAAAGCACACATACACAAACTAAAATAATTTTGTGTCGCTGGCTAGAAAGCATAGTAAAAGAGGGGTCTTGGACTGAAAAAGGTTGAGAAATGTTGCCCTACACAATTACCTTAAAAGTATGCAGAATATAACTACCCCTTCAGAAACGGCCACCACTTGGATTCGGGCCACCAGCTGGCAAAAAGGTGGGCGTCGCTCTCTACGGAATGCCAGTAGGCCATTAGTGGCCCATCAGCTGTTTGGTTCAACAATTTATTACTTTTCCTCCTGATATACTTTAAGTACGAATCTTTTGTATGAATAACTGGCAACTCCAATGGTTAGAGAATCAAAGTAAAATTTATCATTCTTGTGGAGTATCTAAAGTGCAGCCAAATATGGAAGTTATTGTGGAAGTTATCTATATACTCTTTCAAACATGCTACCACGAGAAAGAACTATATCGTGCGGTTCTAGATCGCAGTTCCTGTATAGTTATGCACTGGGAGGGGGGAAAATTCGTGTTTATCTTTGATTTGTGACTGAAGGTTAGGTTAGGTCGCGTTAGTTGGTGTTAATATACAATAAATAAAGTAGAAACGACATTTTTCTAACGTAGGGTAGTCTAATCATTGTCAATTCACTCAGGCGAGGCAGTGTTCTAGAACCATGCCAACATGTATCACATCTACATTTCGCATAGAAGATAAAAATTATTCTGGTAAGGAGACCATGATTAATCATTAATGAAGAAAATGGAACAAATTTTCCTCTTGTATTCTCAAATTTACAAAGTATAACTCACAACAACGTATGTTCTCTCAATACTTATTCACAATATTATGCCCGAGCTTTAAAATTACGGAATACAATATCCCCAAACAAAAGGAAAAACGTACCTCATATCAACTCTGAGCCTTTTTCTGATTATTAAACGTGGCTTGTAACAGCAATCTCATATTTATTTAATTGTACTAAGATATTTACTTCGCTGTTTGTCAAGCGATTGCTTGCTATGAATTTGAATCCACCGAAAAACAAATGACTCAAACTGCGTTAATGCGCATGTGCGATATGATTAGCGCATAACTACCAACGGGCCAGTTTCTGCTACCTACGCTACGTCACCTGCTAGTGATTTCAAGGTTGGCAAATGAACGAGGTCGATCTCCCGGATCTTTGAAAACGGTGAAGGCTAGGTTAGGTTCGATTGGGAATAGAGTAGCTTAAATTAATTAGTTGAAGGTATCGTTTATTGGGCTTAACGTGTATAGTTGTTCGAAATCAGGGCATCTCTTTAGTATGTCGGGCGTTCCATTTGGAACCGTAAATGGAGCAGCCACAGGTGGTGTCTGTAAAGATGAATTGCATCACGTATAATAAAAGAAACTATTGATCCTAGCTTTTTCTAACCAGTTGTCGTCCGTTATCGCTCACTCGACATATTGTCCGTGATTTTTGTAATAAAACACCAATGGTGATATGGAAATAAACAAGTAACTTGACCTAACATTAGAATGATTCCGATTCTTGAACCTGTGACTTATTTCGTTATGAAAAATAACGCCCGACGTAAGCTAAAGTAATACCGAAATCAGATATTATATAATGTACTGAACACGAGGATTTCTGGTCCCAGGAAGTATCCAAAGAGCGTCCCATTATTTTTTTAATGAGCAAGGGCGCCGATGGGAAAAAATAGCATTCCTAATAAGTTTGTTTTAGTATTTCTAATGTAAACTAACCTAACTTTCTTAATGATTAGCATAGACCATTTCTCTACATCTTTCCCTGTGTGTTTATATTAAAAAATAAGTTAAAAGAGTAAAACTTTAGTGATGTTGTTAAACACAAACAAAAATATGCGAGTTCGCGGTGGCTCAGTGGTAGAATGCTCACTTCTGATACACAGGGTCTCTGGTTCTAGCTTTGTGTTATGGCTAACACCGTGTGCTTGGGTCTTCGCGGGGTTCTTCGTTTTCTCCATGTGGCTTAATGTAGCGATAGGATAGAATAATTAATGCGGGAAGGATTCGACAAAGTATCATCCCGGTATTTGTTTCGTGGCAGTGAGAATGAACCTCAGTCAGGATGGTGGGCTGCTGGTATCGAACCCAGGATCCACCAGGTGCTAAGCCAACACTATACTAACTGAGCTATGGTGAAAAACTATATACTATGAAACAAATTAGCACCAAGCGGCTGTCACTCATGCAGTTACTAGAGCGTTGGCTTCGCATCTAGGAGATCCTGGGTTCGAAACCAGCAGCCCACCATCCTGACTGAAGTTCTTTCTCACTGCCACGAAACAAATACCGAGATTACACCTTGCCGACTCCTTCCCGCATTCCTTATTCTATCCTATCGCTACATTAAGCCACATGGTGTAGGTCACTAAATCCTACATTTCAGGATACCTACCTCGTCAATAAATAAACGCACGTGGAAAACTACTTCACATTTGAATTTCTGGAAATGAACTAGCATAAAACAATATCACATGACCCCCTTCCTATTTAAAACTCTCAACCTGAACCCAAGAATGCGGTTGTTCCTCTAACCACTTATGTCACTTTGTCCACATACATTGCAAACAGGTTAAATTAAATAAGTACCGTATAAAATTTATATAATATTTTCGACAATACTGTATTTTTTTTTCTAAATGTACAGCTGGTTTAAATTTTGAAACTAAAATCTTTTTCGTTTCTAGGTGACTGCAAGGGGAATCGTAATGAAAAGAACTTTGGAATCATCCGATGTTTTATCCACTGAAAAGGAATGTACAACTGCAAGAATAAGGAAAAAAGTCAAACAGGTTTGTTTGTTGTTGTTGTTATAGTTGTTTTAGAAGAATTTCATACAATAAAAGCTTTGGTAAACCTTAGTTTATATGGGCCAGTATAGTAACTGTTCACTTTGGTCCGTCACGTTCCAGTAAAATACACGTCCTATGTCCCTGTCGGGACTGGAAGCCGGGACCTTCGAGCCGATGGCCTACCGCCGCAGACCGCTCTGCCACCCAGCCGGATTTTTGATTGTTACAAATAACATTTGATGGTAATACGAGGGTCTACAGTGAAATTGTCTGCACTTCTTAAATGGAAATGAGTATTTAAATATGCATGTTAGTGGTTTTAAATTTCATTCATGACCTTGAGTATTTCTTTTTTTTTTCAATTAAAGAAATCATTTTCTACTTTGCACACAAGGCATTTTTTTGTGTTGGACATGACTCATACAAAGATGCCAACAGCTATTACAATTTATTGGGAATTACCATTATGTTACCTTTCAAATTATGAACTTTGACAATCGAGATATCGAAAATTACGAATTTAGAACAACACATATTACCTTATTGGGAAACACACAAAATCCTCTTTCCCTCTTTCCTGTATTTAGGGAAAAGATAGTTTCTGCTATGCTCAGAGTTGTTTCGTAATGTTCGGCAATAATCGTGAGTTTTTCAAACTTCGTTAATTTAAATAATGTATATAAATTCCTTTCATATGCGCGTTGATTTTGATTCGTTCACTTTCCTTCTCCCCGCGCCACTGTTATACTGATTACTAGACGTGCTTCAAAGTTGTCATCTTTGCTCATAGTACAGACTGACTGTCTATTGTTGCAGAAAATTAACTAAAAAATCTTGAGATTGTAAACACGTTGCTCATCGTTCAAAGTTTTTTTTAAACACTTGGTCAGCTTAATATCTTTTTTAAATCCTAACTTGTAGCAATTATTTTAATTTCTCGTAGCGCGTAGTGATGGTTTCAATTTCCGTTGGGTACAGTGAAGGGAGTGGTTCGGAGCCCGCTTTAACAACATTCTAGATCCCGCCCGTAGAAGCTTACCAGTTCGTTTAGGACGTTAATAACCAGGAACCGGGACTTTGTTATATTTTCTATATCTTTTATATATCATGGGATCGAATTCCGAAGTGAGATCTCGACTTATCTGGTGAAAATGAACTGAAATTAGCCAATTTGATAGGACATAATTTGATATATTTTACGTTTTTTTGTTTTTACAACACATTGCTTCTGTTTTCAGCCAAAATGACATTTATCTAGGATCTCGTAATTTTCCTACATAGTATAATTATTTAACATTTAACTGGAGCCTTATTTTCAATTTATTTTGAGAGACTTGAAACTGAAAACATCCAACCTTTGTGCAGGCACGCCAGAATTTTTTTTCCTGGAGGGGGTGGGGAAGCCACTTTAGGACGTTGCTGTGTCAGCGACATGTTTTAACAAAGATTTTGTATGCAGATTCAATACAGTATTTTTAATTATTGTTTTTGAAATTCTGTGTTTTTTTTCTTGTATATAAATTTGAAAATTAACCAACACTTCCAACAAATAGGTATGAAAGTGGCAGAATAGTAAATGCAACTGAGAATAATTGCGAAATAAACGCCACGATTTTTTCAATGTTTCTACACATATTCTTCATTAAAGAGATTCTAATTTTATTGAATACACCATCCGAACTTTGTTGATATTGCGTGGAAAACCCATAATTGAAATGTAAATTTAAAGCAAATGTAAGTTCTGCTTTGAATGTATTTGGGATTCAATTTGTTTTTTTTTTTTTTCATTTTTATAGGAGATAAGGTCCCGGGCCCTATTAATAAAAAAATCGCTCACATACAACACTGTGAGACAGTGCTTTAAAGTTATAATTCAGTAGCAACATTTTTCACACACAAGAGCCAACAACACTTGCAGTTATAAATTGTTTTTAGACAAAATAACTAGTTACAGTTACAAATGAGTAACAGTTACTTCTACAGGAACCTATCTCTTGTGCAGTACGTACAATGGCATTACGTCGTAAATATTGAAAATACATGATTAGAATCGCCCGAAAGGGGAGGATTCGCACATCCTTATTTTCACATTTATCATCATTAAATCAAAAATTCACTCGTTCTCACACTTTCTCTATCTCTCATGATTATTCGCTTGTTACACATGTGGGCCACAGCTGCAAACTGAAAGGGCAGGGGAAGTTTCAGTGTAACTTCACTCGTAGATTGAGTTTCTTTGAAAACACTCAAGCGATTGAGAAACATTTTTTCTTCATCATGACAATTCTATCATCAGACTCTCCCGTATAATTAATTATTCGTTTGTTTGCCGAGTTCGATTTCCTTCCACAAACTAGGGGAATGACGATATCATTGTTTCCCTCCCACTTATGCACATGAAAGTATGTTTTTAGGTAGGGCTAGGAAAATTTTAGAGGGCTTAAACTAGGCCTCACTGGTTGTGGGCCTTAGTTGGCTTAGCTGTCGATCGATATTTCTTTAATACTAGGTTTGCTTGGATAAATCTAGTTGACTTTGGACATCAACATTATCTTCCTTTCCGGGAAGAAATAAAAAAAAAATCTCTTTCTGCTTTCCCTTGCTTTAATGAAACTAAGTATAGCATGAATAAAGAGATTTCATGTACGCACGCAGGGCAAGTGTGTAAAAGATAGGACTCACCTTGTAATTTCTTCCCTCTACAATGTCGAAAGTTTAAAACGCGACTGTTTTCATTTCTTCGGCTAGGGACTTCTTCAGGTGCAAAACAAAGATTTGCTTGAGTATAGAAGGTGTGCTGATTATTAATTAATCTTCGTGCTAATGTGCATTTAAATATGCATAATTGTAAGAAGGAACGTGAATTAATATTTAAAGTAGTACTCCCAGAAACGCTGAAATTTTCTATTCAACTTATACTAACGTTGACAGAACGTCCATAAAACATCAACCAACTTCCATATTAAAACAAATCTCTGTTTTACGCCTTTTGAAAACTTTCAATATTGCAGATGCAGAAATTACTCTGAAGAGTCATTATATATATATATATATATACTTTCAAATTAAGTTAGTTTGTAGCTTACCGTGAAAATGAGGTTTTTAGTATGTTACTGTTAAATAGTTTGAAGTAAGTGGCGGTAATATTTTTATCAATAATACCTACATGGAGATGGCGTATTATTAAGAATATACAATAACGCCCTTTGTAATTTGTACTGTGTTAACCTTAAGTAGGGCTTTGTAGCATATTCCAAAATTTTTAAGTTGAATGCGAATAATTTTTCATTGTAGTATAGATAAGGTTTTTGTATCTATTTTTTCTCTTTCATTTCTTGCAGGCAAAAATCATAAAGAACCAGCGTGCTTGAACTACTAGTAAAGAGCAACATGCCTGGTAAAGAAGCACAATACTGCTGGAAGAAGTATTGAATCCCGTACAAGTTAACAAAGACTTTGTCTCGGATGCATTGTTGTCCAATGACAATTTAAAGTCGCAATGTCTGAATTACTTTCCTGTCTATCACTATGTATTGTGTGCTGCTATACGTACGATTTTCAAATTAAAAATGATAATACCATTTATCTGTTTCAATTACAAATTGTGGATACCTATAATAGATTAAGAGTTTTCTAAAAATGTGCTAACTTCCTTAAATGTATAATTTGGCTACTAAGTGAAAATAACATGCTTTGTGTATCTTTGGATAGGCAATGGATAGGCACATCAATTCGAACCATCCTGAATGAGGATTTCTCTCAGTTTCACCTTGCGAATGCAGAGACGGTACTTTGAATAAGGACCTGACTGCTTCTCCTGTTCTGCTCTTTCCTCCCTTATTCAGGCCTGAACAAAATATGTCCAAAGGTCACAAGTAATATTCAATTATTTATTTTTGTAAATAACTTATTATGAATGAGGCTTAAGACAATTATTCTCTTTGCATATTCAGGTCATTTGATCATCAAATTAAGTAATTACTTATGTGATCAGACTCATAGCCATGCTTCATTTATGAACATACAAGTTCCAAAGGCTAACCTAGAATAAATGAATTCACAGGTACATTATTATAAATATTAAGCTTAAAAGGATTCAAGTCTCTTTTAAGGTAGTGAAGGATAACAGAAGAAATTTGTAACAAGAATCTTGCCATCGAAGGTCATCTGTAGAGTTGCATCCATAGAAATTAATCCTATGTTTCAAAGTTTCCTTCCAAGTACCTAAAGCGATCAAGAGATTGTGATAAAATCCAACATAGAGTGTCTATATCAACTGTTCAAAATAAACATGTGAACTTCGTCATAATTGTCTTTTATCACAATCCTTTAATTCCTCCCGTTCTTGGCAAAATCGATGTATGAAATATTTGACATTTTTTCTATGGATTCCACTCTTCAGCTGTACCTACTGAGTTAAGATTCTTGTTTCTGTTGTAATTCAGTTTTGAAGGAATGGTGGAATTGCAGTGACAGACCAATAGTAAGTGTAGTGGGGTATAGATGGACCACCAGTAGCCCAGCATTGGGGCTCTCTCCTTCCCCATCTTTTAGCCACTAGCCGGCAAACAGAAGGTTTTTTTTTTTACAAATTTGACCGATGACCCACCATCTTTTCTCGCCGGTGGCCCAACTCTTCCCTATTGTTGGCTGGGTTTCGGCCCACCGGTGATTTGCTGAAGAGGTAGCTCTTATTTCAGGAGAAAGATATAACTAAAACTTCATTTTCCATATTAAAGCTTTGCTCAAGATAAAATTAAATAATAGCTGAGCAAAGCAAATATGTTTTATTTAAAAATAAATAAAATGGAATAGAATTTTTAACTTAAAAAAAAAGTATTAGCTTTGCTCAGCTATTATTTTATTTTCTATTGAAAACTTCATTGTTTTACACCTAAAGAACATTGCACAGTAATATCCACAGCTTAAGTTTCAATACCAAATAAAACCCTTAATAGTTTATGCTTTCCTATTCGTATCATTCAAAACCCTTTTAAAAATATTTATTTAGTTGAAATGAAAATAGAAGCGTTGTCTTCTATTTTTGCATGCGGGGATGTCCTGAAAAACTGAACCAATCATAATCCTGATATATCTCAATTTCTCTCATAAAACACTTTTTTTAAACTTTTACTCAAATTATCGTACATTTGAAGTAGATCGCACATCGACTTCAAACAAAAATATCGAAGAGGTTCGCAACACTGATGCCAAGTTCCATGCTTCTATCAAAACTGCACTAATCCTTAAAAAAATGTGTGTTATGCCGCTCCACCAAATTAAAATACTATTCAAAGATAAAATACTTACTTCAAAAATCATAATGCCAACCGTGCTAAAAGTTTTTCTTCAATCGTATCTTCTAACAAAATTTTCGTCATAAAATTGAAGTGAATCTGTTACTAATTTTGATTTACCTAGAATTCCACACATCCTTATCCAAGAGAAGATTTATCTTACAAAGTCAGACGGTATTAAAATATTACGTTGCTTCGTTCTTTTTCACTTTACACCGTAACGTAAATCCATTATCTAAAATTATGGCCCATTATATGCAGCGTCATATGTGTGCCTTATGTATTAAATAGTTATAGTGGTGATATAAAATAATCAGAGTACCTTCAGATGTCTTGCCAATCACTACATAACGTGTCTTCAAGTTATTTTTCTATTGTATGTTTCAATAAGACCATGAAGACCAAACGCTTATTTGAGAGAGAGTGAGCGCTTATAAGTACAACATTAAAATTTTAATGATATACAATATTAATTTATAAATTGCTCATAACAGTTCTTTCCTACTGTTGTTTAAAAGTTTACCTTGAAGACCACGTCGCGAAATAAAATGTTGAAAATTTTCAAATCCGGATTCAAAAGCGTTGTCTCCACATAAATAATTTTGGGATCAACGGGAAATGTTCACACCAATCTTGGTTCTTCGAATTCTTACAATTCTTCAAGATAATTCACAAGGAGAGCCTCCAAGTTGAATTAAGCGTGCACCGTCGTTGATAATAAAATAACGCTTTGTTTATCCTCAATTCAAATACAAATATATAATTACGTATACATACAATAATGTGTAAGAAAATGCCTTGACATGGAAAGATCCTTTTTAGAGCCTAATGAATAAATAAGTAACTTAACCAATCTAATGAAACTACGGTCTCCAAACGAAACAAGTATAATACTTTGTTGTGTTATAGCTTCTTACCCGAATTACCACGAATTATTCGAAAACCTTTCGGGAGGGAAGGTAGGACTGTACTAACTTAATAGTCCTCAGATTAAACCACGATAGTGTTTGGGTAATCTGACAGACATCCATGAAAAACTGCGACTGGTCGGCAAGCCCGCCGTCTTTCGCAATTGTGTCACTGAGTAACACGGGGTGACTCTCCCCAGCCAGACAGTGACTGACAAATCAGACTAAAGAGAGTAACTGTACGTATGTAGTTAACCACATCCTTCCTTATCGTAATCCTAATAACAATATCATTCGTTTCCTTAATTTAGCACGGAAACAATTAAGAGAAGATCTTAAATCAGCAGCATTTCACCAAAAGAAGAACAGAAAACGAGAAACATCAACACCACATTTAAAGAAAAGAGAATTCTTTTCAGAGATTATTTGCTGAAGAAGAGCAAATCAAAACCAGCGAAACCAGCTGATAATGATAGTAACTAATCAAATGATGGTCTCTCTTCAATTGAAGGTGAATTAAAGAGGAAATGTTTTTCTGGAAAGATATGTAAATGTTATATATAACAAGATGATCGAATTTAGAATACTGCCAAAACCAAAGAAAGAAATGTTTCTCTAAACGAAATTAATGTTTCTCTAACCTACTTTTCTTTATCAACTGAAAATTTTCCCTCCTTATAATTTCCAAATTTTAAATTGAACTCATCAAACACTCCAATTAATGTTTCATTCACGCCCCCCCCGCCCCTTTCGAAAACCAAAACAGGCATACCATTTCTCCTAAAGCTAGAAATGGTAATTCCTCACTTGGGACTACGTCACAGAATCAAAACTCTCATCAATCTAGGTAAGACATAGATGAGAAAATAAAGCATACAAAATATGGGTGCAACAGACAAGTTTATTGATTCGATACGAGACATATAAAATGATCTAATTAATCCATTATCCTTTTACAGACTAATAAGAAATATTATTACGAATATTAAGATGACAGCTTGTCCAATGATACGTCATACAGGGGTCAAAATCCATTTCATAAAGCAATAAACCATAGGAAAAATTCACAAATGCATTGCAAGGTTCGGACTTTGCTCCTTCCACCAAAACGATCGTTTATAATGGAAAAAGAACAGTAACAGAAAAGCCAAACTACAACTACCCTAACATGTGTTAACAGAGACATCTCAACAAGTATGAAGGTTGATGATCTAACAAAAATAACCACTCCAAGAAGAAGAACCAATCACCAATGTTACTAGAATCAGAAATGATAGTGATCCATTATCTTTAATTCGATTATTCATGAATGATCCAACCTTAGTTAGTAATCTATTAACAAACGGCATTACCATAGGCTACGTTAGGTGTATCATAAAAGAAGCTCGGGCCACCGTCAAGCCTTCTACATGCAGTACCATATCAGAAGACCAGGGAAATATCAGAAAAAACACACTTGCAATATTACGCCAAATAAAAGCGATTGAGCCACTTGCAGAAAACATGGCATAGCAGCCCCCAATTGACCCTTGTTCCAGTGCAAGGACAAGCTGCTACTCCAGGAAAGTATCTCGCTTCAATGAGACAATCACAGCTTATGCTAACAAGCTTAAACAATTAAATAATACCTATAATTGAACAAGCTGACATTCAAAAGATAGAAACGATACTAAGTGAAACGATTATGGGATGAACCAATACTATAGTGAAGTAGTATATATGAGATACTAGCCCTACCTTCCTACTATTTTTACAAATTACACTCTGCTATTAACGTAGAATGCGAGGAGATTTTGCAATGCCATCTCAACATCTTAATTTCGGTAAAAGGTTTATGTATATGGAGGGATAAAATCATTCGTAAAAATCCACAATAATAAGAATAAAAAAAACTATAAAATTTCGTAATAATAGATTAACCAAACATATCTCACAGTGACTATATTACGGTCTCGGGTACGTATCCCTGTTCGATCGCCAGTATTAAGACAATCGCTAGCGAAGTGCGGGTTACTCTTCGTGCTATCCCGATGTCTACTAACTACCCGAGGAGGTTGGCGAGTGTACAATGTACTTCTACACCCTTCGCAACGAAGTATTTGAAGACTGCTTGAATCCGCAGGTATCTGCGATACCAGTTGGAGTAAACAAATATCCGAAATAATGGACAACGTGTGACCAGCCACTACGTAAAGTGACAGACGACTACTCAGAAAAAGATGAAATGAGTTCGACGACCCACCGGGAAAACCTATGATGTAAATCCGGACAAATAATCCTGAAGATGATACCTGACCTGAAAGAGTTCGACAAGATCGAGTGAAACGGTGAGTTCCTTCTTCCCTTTATGTATGAAGAAACGAAGATACATGGACCTATTACGCAAGAAATATTTGTAAACTTTGGAGTAGCTGCAACTCAAACAATGTATTAATGAACATATCACAATAAAACAATATTTCAGCAATAACAGGTACAATAATATATAACCGCTCACCTTTGTGTTTACCTATCCCTTGTCTTCCTTGAATCTTAGCCGGAGAGATAACTAAACTTTATTGGATTATTATTAAATTACTTTTCTTCCTTTTTGCAAGAAAATATCTCAATAAAATGTTAATGTTCAATTATTCTTACT